>VZTD01005249.1:66714-80105 GCA_013397725.1 Rhagologus leucostigma
TCTGCTCGCCCAGGAAGACGAGCTTGAACTTCCTGAGCGGGTTCCCGAAGTCGCCGCCGCTGCCGGGCGCGGACATGGCGGCGCGGGGGGGCCGAGCGGGAGCCGTGATGGGGACAAGGAGACAGCGCCGAGCGCTCCGGTACCACCGCCCCTCGCGTCACCTCCGCCGCGTCACCGCCGGCCCGCCCCGCGGGGAGGCGCGTTGCCGCGGCGACGGGAGGCGGGGCGGGCCGGGGCAACGGCGAGGGCCGAGGCCCGGGGAGGGCGGTTGCTATGGCGACGGGAGGGGGTTGCCATGGTGCTGGGGAGGGCGGTTGCCGTGGCGACCGGGCGGCCTCCGGGGCGAGGATGCTGCGGTTTGTAGCGGGATGTGGCCCGGCTGTAGCGGGGATGTTGTACGGGGAACGGAGCCGGCTGTACGGGGATGCAGCCGGCTGTAGTGTGGCCGGACCGCGCTGTACTGGGGATGGTCAGCAGAATGGGTTTGGCTGTACCAGGGATGGTTGTACTGGGATTGGACCCAGCTGTACCAGGATGCATCCGGCCGGACCTTGGCTGGGCCCGGCTGTAGCAGGGATGGGCCCAGCCGGGACCGGCTCCACCAGGTCCTGCATCACCTCATCCCCCCCCGCACAAAGGCACCGTCTGCTCCCCCCCAGCACAACACGGAGCCTGCACTGGGCCACCGGGTGGGTTTATTGGTATCAGTGTCACAGAGCTGTGCACAGCACGGGCAGGTGACAGCCACGCTGGTGACGCGCTCGGCCGGGGCCATCGCACCCGCCCTGTCCCTGTCCCCGCGCTGGCACCCATGGGAGCAGGGAGCACCGTGGGGCTTTCTAGTGTGGCGGTCCTGGGATGAGCTGCAGCAGCTCTCACCACCACTACCAGGTCTTGGAGTGGGTGCCGGGAGCCTGGGGAGGAGGGGGGAACTATGGGGACCGTGAGGGGCTGAGGGGGCTGTGCCAAGTGTGGCACAGTGGGGACACTACAGGTGGCTGCATCCCAAACTGGGGCATGGGGGGCCGGCAGCTTAGCTCTCCTCCTTCTCAGGTTCCTCCTTCTCATCTTCATCATCCTTCTCTCCCTTGAGCTTCTGGCGAGCAAATTCCTCGATGACAATGTCCTCCTCGCTGGAAGGGAGAGCAGAGCCCAGTGAGCCCAAGGGAGGAGGGGAAATCCCTGCTGAGCCCAAACCCTGCTCCTAATGGGGACAACGCAGTGGCCACCCTGGCCCTGTCACCCCACGGGGAACACTCAGGTCACTGTAAGGCACAGCCTGGCCCCAGCACAGCGAGCCTGCATGACCCAAGGGGCTGGGCCTGCAGCTTCTGGTGGTTTTTAAGACAATATTTTGCATTTCCAAGGGAAAAGAAGGAAAGCAAAACAAAGAGTTGAGTTACCTTCTTAAGAAAGGCCAGCAGCAAGTGACAGCAAAGGAGAGCACAAAGTGAAAAGTAGGGGAGAAAATGGAAAAAAGGAGTCAGCAAAAGGGATTCCAAAAGCTTGGGAATGTGAAATGGTTTAGCAAAACCTACATGGAGTGATGGTGGGTACAGACCAAGAGATTTTCTCTTTGGAAGTTTAAATATTCTCACTGAGCTGGGAAAGGGATGGTGTGAAAGGAATAGGTGTGAAAGCCTGGAGTTGCAGCCTGGTTTTCCAGGCCTCAAGCCAAGTGCTCAAGTCCTGCTGCAGGGTGTAACCAGACCCAAAACCTTTGGGGTTTTACAAGGCAGGCCCGTGGCTGTCAGGAATGGATTGGGCACTGCAGCTTCCCAGAGGGAAGCAGCCCCAGACATGGCTTCAGCTGGAATAAGCTGATGTGGGAGGAGAAGAGACCTCTGGTGCTGGGGAATGTGCAGGGGCACAGGGATGTGACTTCCAGCAGCCCAGGGATCTCTGTGTGGGGACCAAGACCATGGGGATATTGTGTCCAGTGGTGGCATTTGTGGCTGGAAGACACTGCCAGCTGCTTCTGAGGGACAGGGCAAGGCCTGGGCTTGCAGCTGCTGTGGTGGCAGCAAGAGGAGTTGTCAAAGAAGCCCTGGAAGTTTGCAGAACACATCCCAATCCCAGGATATGATCCCTCCTGCTGCCTCTGGGAGTGGCTGCTGTGACACAGGCTCAGGGCTTTGAGACCTGGGTGGTTTAATCCAAGGATGTAACCTCAAGCTGGAATGCCACATCCATCTGTGATGGATCTGTGTGGTTTGTGTGTTAGAGGGAACATCTCTTTACCTGGGCTTAGCTGTACTCCAGTGAAAAGCACAGGGGGAGAGGGATGGGGAGAGAAAAGTTGTGCAGGTTAATACAGAAAGGACCTTTCAGCTAACAGCTCTCCTTAGTTCTTGGGTGTTTTCCTGGAAAGAGGGACACTGGGAAGGATGCCACGGGGAAAACATCTCCCACCCTGCTCCAGAGCACAGGGTGTGTGCAGCACAGCTGGACAGTTGTGCCCATCCCATGGGAAAACTGTTCCCACCCCACTCCAGGACAGCTGGACAGCTGTGCCCATCCCACAGAGAGCAGAGCAGGGCCCTTGGCACTGAGGCCCTGCATCAGAGCTGTTTTTCACCAGCTCCCCCTGAACCAGAAGTGCCTCTTCCCCGCTGATTTTCGGCAGCATCCCACACACAACTCACTGTCATCAGGCTTCGGGTGCATGAGGATGATGGGCATCTCCACCCCAACATCACTGGAAGGAAAAGCAGCTCAGTCAAGGATCCTGCCCAGCACAGCCCCATGCTCAGCCCCACAGGCAGCCCCCCTTACCTGGCAGTGAGATCCCCCAGGATGCTGTGGCAGCAGGAGAGAAGGGACAGAAATGAGCCAAGGCAGAGGAGGGGAGGTGTTAGACTGTGCTTTGTACTGAGGTGGAAGGTGGTTGATAATAGGGGTGGTGGGGTGGGGGTCAGAGAGCAGGGGAGCAGGGCAGGGATGAGAGGGTCCATGGTGTGAGTCCCCTCTCATTTCCCCAGGGTACGAAATCCCCCAGCACAGCCCGAGATGATGATCCCTGATTCCCATGCCCACGGAGCCTCACCCTCCTCGGGACACCACCAGGTTGACCTTCACTTTGTAGGACACCAGGATGCCCAGCACCTCCTTGTCCATGCCAGGTCTCAGCCTGTGAAAAAGGCAGAGGGGAACAGTGAGGGGGCAGTGCTGCCTTCAGACCCCATCCACTCCCCCCATGGCAGTTCCCAGGGTTTATCTGTGTCCTGCCACGTGTGGGGTTTAGCAGGAGAGGGAAACAGGGGAAGAGAGGGGAGGGCACTCGGGTGAAGCCACAGAGCAGCTTCTGGAGGCCCTTTCCAAGACAAGGCCCAGCTCTGCAGAGGGATCCAGGAGCTTTGAACAACATTGGAACTGGGAAGCTACATCTCTCCTATGGGATGGAGAGGTGGGTCTGTGACAGTGTCACAAAATCCCTATATTTGCCAGCTGGATAGGGTGGGCTCAGGGGCCCTTGGTGGGAGCCCAGAGCATCCTGAGCAGGGGGAAGTGGGAGGAAGGCGTGGCGGGGAGCAGGGGGAGCCCACGCAGCCCTTACATGGTGGTGGAGGCCAGGTTGGTGTCCTCGTGCTTGAGTTTGCCATCGAGAGCGAGGCCTCGCTTCTGGCGGTTGGACGAGAGCAGGGGGGTCACCGAGTACGTTTTGGTGAAGGTGGAATTGGCGGCCACAGTCTCACTGGAAGGGTGGGAGAGGAGAGCTCAGAGCCAGCCCCAGCCTGGGGGTGCTCAGCATCACAGAGGCACCTGTGCAGGGCCAGCCCTGGCCTCCCCGCGCAGCTGCTGGGCCATTTCCTCCTTTCGTTCCCTCCTCTCTTTCCCCTCTACAACCACTTCTTTTTTCTGCCGTCCGCCTTTGCTCCTTCCCTCCTCCTTCTCAGCGGGGCAGAGGCTGTGTCTGGCCTCAAAAATGCAAAGTGAGGAGATGAAGAAGGCTGGAGCAGCTGTGCACCTTCCCCGGGGACCTTCCCAGCCACCACCAGCTTGTGCTGGGGGGACGTTGTCCACGGCCTTCCCTCTCCTCTGCTTCCTCGGCACCTGCTCTTCTAACCCAGAGATTTTTGCTGCTTGGTGTAAAACTGTGCCACATCCCCTCTCCTCATCAATCTCCCATCCTCCTCCTCCTCCTCATTTCTCTTCCTCCTTCTCAGAGATGCCACATCACCTCCATCCCCTTGTCCCTTACTTTATCTCCTCGGTGCACACAGTCTTCGTGTATTTATCCAGGGAATACAGGACCACGTCTGTGATCTGATCCACTGGGGACAGACAAGGGAGAGCCGTGTTGGTGACATGGCAGGGGCTCATGGTCCCCACCTCTGACAGTGATGGGTGCTGGGACATGCCCCTTCTGCCCTCTCTTACCTGCAATCTTAATTTTTTTCACAACCTTGTTGGTGGTGTTGTTGATGTTGACGGTCACATTGATGGGTTCTCCATGGTAGTAGATCTGCAGTGGGAAGAGGCTCAGTGATGTGACCAGAAATCCTGGTCCCTGTCCCTGGGGGGACAGTGTCCCTACTGACCTCCTTATCCAGGGAAGCTTCGAGGTGCAGAGGCTTGTCTGACATCATGAACTGCCGAGTGGTCTCGGCTTTCGGGGCCGGCCCCGTCTGCGCCGGGGCAAACTGGACTTTGCGGATGATGAGGCGCACGGAGTTCCTGTGGGGACAGAGGTGGCACCCCCGGTGTCCCCCACAGCATCAACAAGGCCTTCGAGGGGTCACAGGGACTCTTTGGGGATATCACAGTGTCTCCAGCCAAAGGGTGCAGCTTTCAGCTGGCTCTTAGGACATGACACGGGGACCGCTGCCCCAGCTTCGGGCAGAGTTGCCCATCCAAGCATGGCACAGGCTGACAGAAGTTCCTTGGCCTGACCCCTAAGCTGGTAACCCCAAAAAGATCCTGTGGTTTGGTTTTAGGGGGGAAAGGGATCCCCTGAAAAATACCTCTTGTGAATTTTCTCCTCCAGATTTTCAGCACAAAACCCTTTGACCTCGAAGTCCACGCCACAGGCCTGGGGGAACATGTATGGTCACTGAGCAGGAGGGGCTCAGAGCTGCCTGAGCTTTAGGTTCCTTTTCTTCCTTCCTTCCTCCGCTGCATTCCCAGAGATCCCGGTGCTGACTCCAGCCATCCTCCCTTCCCACCCCTCACCCCAGGGGCCATGAGAATCAATTCTCATTTTTAGCACCCCACAACTCAATCCCCTGCCAGGGAGGATGGTCCAGGGAATGCAGGCTGGGGGCAGCAGCTCACCTTTCCCACATCATCTGGCCCGGGCTGGAGGGTGATGGAGCAGGGCAGGTTGGTGGCAATCTGGGCAGAGAAAGAGAGAAAAAAGGGAATAAAGGGCAGGTCCATCGCTGAGCCCCGGTGACACCACAGAGCCGCGTGGCCGGGAGGGGCTGAGCAGCCCCTACCTCAAAGGTGAAGGGGTAGGCGTTCTCCCCGAGCTTCTTCATCAGCTTCTCCTGCAGAGGAGTGAGGGTTTTGGGGGCCTGGTCCGGCACGGGCGGGTACAGCTGGGTGGTCAGCACGTAGATGTCCTTCCTGAAGGTCAGGCCGATCACGTCGAGGTCATCGCGGCCGTAGCGGAAGGCGCAGGTCAGCGTCACATACACTGAGCCAGGGAGGACAGGGAGGAGGGCAACGGTGGCACGGAGGGAAGGCACAGGGGGTTAACAAAGAGGGAAGAAAAACTATTTCAAAAACTCTTCAGCAGAAATGAGACTTCTCAGGACCTCAGACACTGAATATGAACAGGATCCCTTGTGTCCTTTGCTGCCATGGCCCCGAGGGACAATGAGCTGTAGGTGACACGGAGCGGCTTTGACCTGAGCACAGTCCCAGGTTGCTGCTGAGCTCTGAACTGGTTCCATCCCCTCCCCTCATGCTGTATTTCTGTATCAATACCTTTCCTGTCCTTTAGGTACTCTGGGTCGATCAGGCAGACACCATCTGCAAACAAGCAAAAGGAGAAGGACCGGTGAGCTCAGCTGCCTGGGAAGATCTTTGCTAAAACACAGCTTTTTAAACCCAGATAATCCACTTTGAGGGTGACTGAGAGGAGCTGCTACCAAGAGGGATGGTGATGCCTCCCCCCACATCTCCACCAGCAGTGTGGCTGGGTTGTTTGGCAAAGGGGCTTTGTCCCTTTCCCCACTATTTTTCCTGAGGATACTTGCAGGAAAACATGGCATTTGCTCCCGCAGAGCTGCTCCTCCTGCTCTACCAGCAGCCCCCAACACTGGGACTGGTCTCTCCAGCCCCTCCTGACTGTGCTTCCCCCTCAGTGCTGGGCACAGCCCCACTCACCTACGGCTTCCACTGAATCCACATGATCCACGAAGTCTCTCTTCCCCAGGTAGAGGGAAAGCTGGAGGCAGCACACGGGGAAAGGGAGTAAGGGAACAAGTTAATGTTTGTCACTGAATTGGCCGGAATTTCAAAGCCCTGAGTTGTGTCATGGGGTTTGTCACCAGGCCGGACCAGAATCACCTTTAAGGTGAAAATACCATATCAGAGTATTTTTGAATGTCTGTTTTGAAAAGCCGGTCCTGCAGTGGCACCATGGCAGGTCTGAGAATGAATCAGATTTCAAAGGGAAGGCAGACCCAGCCTGGACCCTGTGGGCAGATCCAGCCCGGAGGGATCCCAGCACAGCCTAAACCTTGGGCTGGCCGCACGAGGGGACAGGGCACACAGCCTCACCTTGCTGTTGGGGCTGGTCTTCTTGAAAACCCTGTGGAGAAAACACAGACGGATGTTTGGGAATGCCTTGGACAAGGCTGGATGGGGCACAGGGGGATGACGGACTGCCCTACAAATGTGGTGCATCACCAAGAGCTAAGCCAGGGTGTCCTGTCCCTGGGGAATTCCATGTCCTGCAAATTCAGAGCCAAACCCACCCTGTGTAGCTATCCCGGGATGTGCTCCTGAGCTCAGGGTGACCTGAGAAGTGTCCACTGGAGAAGTGGGTGGATTTTGTGTCTTAAAGGCGAGTGGGAAAGACCAACACAGAGAAGGGGCTTTGCTGGCTCCATGGCAGCTCCATGGGAGGTTAAATTCCAGCCCCTGGGAGCAGCAGCTGGGGGGAGCTTGGGTCTCACTTTCTCCCTCTGCTCCTGCCCTGCAGTGCCCTGCTCCATCCCAATGCCAGATAAATAAATCAATAAAGACACTTACTTTGGTCCTTCTGCCATTTTAAGTCAGCGCAGGAATCTCCAGGTGGAAATCTGTGGGGAGAAACAGGGAAAACACTGGATGAGGAAGTCCTGGGGAAGAGGCAGCCCCAGCCATGGCCACCATCCAGCATCCTGCACGTCCCAACAAACTGCAGAGCCCTCGGGATACGGCGCTGCCACCTTTGCAGAGCTCAGGAGCTCCAGGTTTGGCTTTGGGGCGGCACGTGGGAGCTGAGGCAGCTCCTTGTTTCCGGCCAAAAAGGTGATGAAGTGCGAGAGAGAAAGGGAGTGTTACCCCAGAAAAGAGGAAGCACAGCAGTGATTCCCAATGGAGCAGGTTCAAGACCGGGAAAGGCAAGAAAATGAACAAAAGGCCTTACAGAATCTCAATTTTAATAACTTTTCCAGTCTGCTGGAAATTGTCTGTCATGGCTCAGTGGTAGGAATGGGCTTGTTTTGTCCTGTCACACACAGGAAAGTGAGGAAAACACTGGGAGAAAGGTCAAGGGAAGCTCAATTGCCCCATGGAAACAGGAGTCTCGGGGCACACAGTCCCTCCATCCCCATCCCTTTGTGCTGGGAGTGGAGCCAGAGCTGCCCAGCCCTGTCCAAGCTCTACCGGCTCAAGCCTGTGTCCAGAAGGAACCTGTAAAGGTCCCACTGATCACCAGCTGGTTCTCCGGGATATTGGACAGGATGAGCTCAGCCTCTTAGGAATAGAAAGCTCTGACAGGAGCACGGCTTAAGCCCAGGCAGGATTTTAAGCCCCAGGGGCACGTGGACAGAGTTTCCTCTGTTCCTTCTGCATAACCACAGGGAAGCTAATGAGAGAGAAGAAATGGCCATGGGGGTGAGGGGACGAGTCTCTTCCCCACAGGAAGACAAGGGAGTAGTCCCAAGCTCAGGATCTTCAAGGTCCTTGGGCGCTGTGGGATGTGAAGTTTGGGAATCCTCGCAGGGTGAGAAGGTGCAAAGGGAGTGGGAGCAGGGCATGGCCCCCTCCACACTCTGGGAATTGGGGATGAGGCAATGAAAGGCAGAGGGGAAAAGAGCTGAACTCCTGCTCTGCATCTCCCAAGCCCCAAAGGGAGGACTCAGACCCTCTCTGGCTTGGCTCAGCTGTCCCATACTGCTACCCGACCCCTCTGCCACGTCCTTTGGCCACGCTGGAATCCTTTTTGTCCACATTTTTCCCATATTTCAACCGTAAACCACCCTCCTTCCAGCCACAATCCAGCACCAGTGTCCCTGCCCTGAGTGTTTCCCAAACCCTCAGAACCCCGAAGCACTGGCAGGGGCCCAGGCAGCAGCGCAGGCAGCACTCACCCGGCAGGTGGATGGACAGATGGACGTTCTCCTCTTCCTCTCCCAGCACGTCCCAGTGCCACCCAGTCACTACGGGCTGCTCCCAGTCCTGCAGCTGCTTATATCCCCCCTGGCTGTCCCTCCCCTGGCATCTGATCTCGCCCACTCAGCCCTGGCCAGGGCTGCAGGGCGGGTGTGTCTGTGTGTGAGGGCTCCGTGGGAGAGGGACTTGCGGGAAGAATCCTATTAGTTGATTAATTGGGGAGACGCTTCATGAGTAAGAGTGGGCTATAAATACATCTCTTGCTGGAGCCCTGGGAAAGCAGCTTAGGGGGATTGGCAAAGCGGGCTTAGGAGCAAGGTGATGGTAATTGAGGTGGAAGCTCTGCTCCTGGTGGGAAGGGGTGTGGATTCCCACCGGGGCTCTCTGCAGCTGCTCCCATGGCAAGGGGAGATGAGCCTGGCCTGGGCGTGGGGTTGGATGGAGATGGCGGAGGGACCAGCCTGGGGCTCTCCCTCGCTCACACACCTTGCTGGCTGGATAACAGATGGACGGAGGCACAGGCAGCTCCCTGCACGGCCAACGTGCCCATGTAGTCAGTCACCTAAGGGTGACCTGCTGTGGCCCAGGGCACACAGGCCACCCTCCCCAGGAGACACTGTTGTTCAAGATGATGGGGTGAAGGCAGGATTCACCCTCCCTGAACCATGAGGGAAGGACCAGCTACCCCTGGGGGTGGGACACAGAGCTGCCACTGTCCCCAGCACAGCCTGCCCAGCCCAGCATCATTTCATAACTCCCAGGCTGGCCTCGCCTGACCTGATTAGCACATCATTAACTCCAGATTTGCTGCTGCAGAGACGAGACTGTGGAAAGCCCAGAGTGGCTCTACCTTATGGCTGCCAGGTGAGCAGAATTCCCACTGCAACCCAGTCCCAGCCACAGCCACTGTGTGGGATACCCCTCCCATGGGAATGGCTGTGGGACTGGCTCTAGGGATGTGGCACAAGAACAGTCCAGGGCTGCTCCAGTAGGCCCAGCAAGGCCCCACTCATCCTCCAGCAGGCCCACAAACTGCTCCAGCAAGGCCCCACTCATCCTCCTCACTTCCACCATTCCTCAAGCCCTTTCTTTGGGGCTGCACTTGGTTCTGGCTCAGCCCCCAGAGCTGAGCAGTGGCATCAGGCTGCCCCTGCTAGGAGCTGTGCCTCCTCCCAGGACCCTGCACCAGCTCAACAACCTTTTGTCACCTGGGTGCCAGCTCCTCCCTAACGCAGCTCACCTGTTCCTCCATGGCCACTGGGAGCCACTCTGGCATGCCAGCCCCAGCAGCCCCACTGCCAGGGCTTTAGCTGCCAGCACACGTTCCCCGGGGCTGGGACTTGTGATCTCTAATTGCACACAGGAGAGCTGCTTAGGTTCCAGATTAATGGGCGCTATTTCTGCCACAGTCAGGGGGACACGTGAACTGTGACCTTCACACTGGCAGGTGAAAGAGCAGGAGGAGGAGGAGGCAGCCCCACCTGGACACCCTCAGCCCGGCCAGGGCCCCCAGCACTGTGCCTGGGGCACCTAATCCTGAGCTTTGTTTGTGGCTCTTCATTACGCTCTTAATGAGGGCCCTGTGACCGGGGCCAGTCACCAGCTCTGCAGGGTTTGCACAGTGCGGTGAGGATGGAGAACAGGGCTCATCATGGGCCCCTTCAGCTCAGCCCAATCCCAGCTGGGTGGATTCAGCCCTGCCCAAGCTGGGCACCAGGTAATTCCCCTCCCCAAAACAGCAGGGAGATGGACAGAGCCCACATCCCTTCCCAGGCTCATGCCATCTTCCAAACCAAGCGCTGCGGAAGGAAGACGGGTTCAAAATAACAGGGAAGCGAAACAGGCCTTCTTCCTTTTTCCTGTGTAATGAATGGCCAGAGGTTCCTCTCATCTCCTCATCCCACCATCCCTCCAGGTCCACGCACTGTGAAGCACAGCTCAAAGAGTCACTTCCAGAGGGGCAGGACACCAGTGGATGAGGGGCTGGTGTAATGTGGAGGGGCCTGGCTTCATCCTTCTATCCCAAGGGACAGTGCCCTGGAGCGTCCTGCCTTCCCAGGGAAGGGCCATGGGGCTTCCTGCATGCACAGGGTCTGGAGGGAGCCTTGGTGCAGCCAGAGCTCCTCAGCAGTCCGGTCCCAGTGCGCCCACACTGCCCTCCCAACCTCGCCTGTGCCCAGGTGCTGGCACGGTCCCAGCTCCGCCTCCGGCACTGCACACCGCAGCCACCTTACGTAAACACTCACAGCAGGCACTGCTGATTTCCCAAAGCCCCTCAGAGCTCCAGGGCTTCCTCCCCTGATCCGGATTAAGCAGCATGGAGGGCATTAATCGGGAGACAGGCACCTCCACGCCTGCCAGGAATTACTGCTGTGCTGTTAAGTAACGGGAGCGAGCAGCGCTGGTGGGACTGGGGCTCCAGCAGGATGGGGGTCTCCAGCCCCATACAAAGCTGCCACCTCTGTGTGTCCCCACCGCAGGTGCTGGGCAGTCTTGCACCCGCTGCTGTGTGACCAGAATCACCAGCCCAAAGTCAAGCAGGTGGCCCAACTTCTCACTGGCTCAGCCACAGGTTCCTCTCAAGGCTGGGAACCCAGGAGGAAGCATCGCGGCGGGTTTTGGCACATCTGTGCCGGTGGGCTGGGGCAGGACGTGGGGGGCACAGTCCCTTTGCATTGGCCCAGGGCTGCAGGGATGTGCAGTGGTGCCAAAGGTGGTGAACAGCCAGGAGCATGGCTTGGCACAGCCGTGCATCCTCACCCTCATCCTCACCCTCATCCTCCTCCAGCAGGAATCTGCTTCTCCGTCTATCCCCCTGGAGCTGCCAGGCACTTGGACAGCAGACGGTGGCTGCTGCTCATCTGTAATTAATTGCTGCTAATCACCCTGGCAGCTCGAGCCACCGCACGCGTGTGGCCCCGCTCCCGCCCGGCCACGAGGAGTAAAACTGGGGCTGCAGCCAGGAGCTGTCCGAACCCTGTCCTGCTGGGAAAGGTCTCCCTTCTTCCCGACCCCTTCCCGGAAGCCCCTGAACCCCAATTCCCTCCCACCTGCAGGCAGAGCACACACAGGTGGGGTGACATGAGCGGCACTGTGGGTGCCCGGTGCCCGCAGCAGCTCCGTCTCTCTCTGCCAAGGGCAGAGCTCGGCCCCAGCGCGGGCAGCAGGTTCCCAGGAGCGGGCAGCCCAACCAGTGCCCACCACCCCAAACACATTTCAGGGGCTTTCTGCCATCCTGCACCACTGGCAGTCCCTCGTCCCAGGGTTCTGCAGACCCCTCGCTCCCGAGGAAGAAGAGCAGCGGGAACCGGTGGAGGCGGAGCGCGCTCCCGGAGTGTCCCCGCTGTCGCCGCCGTGCCGAGCCCGCGTGGCCGCTGCCTTGCCCCGGTAGCGGGGCCGGAGGAGGAGCGAGGAGGCCGCTCCCGGGGCTGGGGAGAGTGGGGCGCACGGAAGGAGGAAGAGCGCGGCCGCCGCGGCGCCGAGCGAGCAGCACCGAGCGGGGGAGCCCGGCCCGCGGGGCGGGGACCGAGGGCATCGCGGTGGGCACTGCGTGACCCCGAGCTGCCGCCCCGATGGGCAGCGTGGCGGGCAGGGGGCCGCTGTGACCCACCGGGGGAAGCCCAGCAGCATCGGCGCTCTTGTCCCGCTCGGCTGCACCCCAAAATCTCAGCTCGCTGCCCACAAGAGCCACGGGAGCCCCGCACGGCGTCTGTGAGGGACGGTGAGTGTGTCTGGTGAGGTCGGACCCCTGGGTGCCACCAGCGCGGCCTGTCCTCGCCGTGCAGCACGGCAGGATGGTGGCCCAGGGCCACCTTTCCTGTGACCCCCCACAGGAAGGACCCGCTCGCTGATGTGCCCCCGTGTTCCCTGCAGGCTGCAGCCTCCGCGATGAGGATCACCCAGACCCCCAGCCTCCTCCCGCTGCCCCCCCGGTGCTCCTGCCACGCTGCCTGGCCGCAGGGTACCCCGTCCCCATGAGCATCACCTCGGTGGCTCCCTGTCAGCCGCCGGGACCTGCAGCCAGCACCGCGCTCGGGTACCGGGGGCCCGGTGTCCCCAGGCCACCCGCTCCTCCACCCGCCCCAGCAGCCCCCGTGACTGCCAGCAGCCCCCGCTGAGCTGCATGCGGGGCTGGGACGGGGACGCGGCGCAGCAGGATGGCGGCAGCAGGGTGGTACCACCGGGACATCAGCCAGGTGGTGGCCGAGGGGCTGCTGGCCAAGGCTGGGAGGGACGGCTCCTTCCTGGTGCGGGACAGCGAGTCGGTGAAGGGGGCATACGCCCTGTGCCTCCTGTGAGTCCCTGCCCTGCCTCTGCGTGTGGCTTCTGTCTCTTGTCCCTTGCCTGCCTCCCTCTGTGCCTCTCCCTGCTCCAGGCAGTGCCAAAACTTCATGGAAGAGCCATCTGCAGGGATACCAGTGGGGTGAGCAGGGTGGCAGCTCCTTGGCACCGGGGTTTTGAGTGATCCCCGTGTCAGCCAGTGGAGTACCCTGTGTCCTCGGGAGCAGGCTGAAGGCTGGGCCCGCAGCCCTGCCCAGCACCGCGGCTGCTGAATGGATAACCCCGAATCCAGGGCGCACTGAGCTGTTCGGGGCTGCATGCTGGCCTGTGAGCATCTCCCACGCTGGGGCTTTGGGGCTATGACCCCCAGTATGGGGCCTCTTGCCATCCCTACACCTGCAACCGGGTGTGCAGCCCCTGAGAGCACTGCTGCCTACACCCCTCCTGCCTGCACCCTTCCTGCTCTGCACCCCTCCTGCTGCCTGCACCTCTCCTGCTGCCTGCACCCTTCCTCCTCTGCACCCCTCCTGCTGCCTGCACCTCTCCTGCTGCCTGCACCC
>VZTD01005249.1:80190-96634 GCA_013397725.1 Rhagologus leucostigma
TCCTCTGCCCTCTTCCTGCTGCCTGCACCCCTCCTGCCTGCACCCTTTTTGCTCTGCACCCCTGCTGCTCTGCCCCCTTCCTGCTCTGCACCCCTCCTGCTGCCTGCCCCCGTCCTCCTCTGCCCTCTTCCTGCTGCCTGCACCCGTCCTCCTCTGCACTCTTCCTGCTGCCTGCACCCGTCCTCCTCTGCACTCTTCCTGCTGCCTGCACCCCTCCTGCCTGCACCGTTTTTGCTCTGCACCGCTCCTGCTGACTGCACCCCTGCTGCTCTGCCCCCTTCCTGCCTGCTTGTCACACGTCTGTGTGGGCAGGTTTGGCAGGATGCACCCGCTTTCCTTCACTGGCCCTTTCTGTGGGACGAATTGTAACTACGTGGTGCCAAGGGGCACGGGGGGGGGGGGGGCACTAGCCAGAGTCCAGGCTGGTGGCACAGGGCGGTGGCGCGGGCAGGGATGTGCAGTGGTCCCACAGGCAGCGTGGCAAGGGCTCCGTCTGGCCAAAAGCCACGGAGCCACGGCGCTGTGTGTACCCCAGTGAGTGCTGCTGGAGTCACGGCCGTCCCATGCTGTTTGAAGCAAGGGGACCCTGCACATCCTTCCACAGACCCCGAGCGGAGGGTGATGATTTATTTCTAGAAATGCTCGCTCAGTTCCTCTCTCTGCAGAGGGGATGGGGTGTTTGCCTCGGGGCTGGGCCCCCAGCGCTGCCACCGTGCCGTGGGCAGCGGGCCGGGGCCCCTCACCTGCTCTCTCCAGGTTCCAGAGGCACGTCTACACCTACCGCATCCTCCCTGATGACGAGGGGCTGCTCTCCGTGCAGGTGGGTGCACCCCCGGCCCTGGGCGGTGCCTCGGAGCTGGGCGTGGGCGGGATGCAGCTGTGGAGGGCCCGGGGTGCTCGTCCCCCTCCCCGGTGCGGTGCCAGCAGCCTGTGGTTTGTTTTCCGCACGAGCTGCAGGATGCGGGCCCTTCGCAGCCTCTCCTTCGGCTCGGAGGCTGCCTCCCCACAGCACAACGCATCCTGTCAGTGTCCCTTCCTGCCACTGAGCCTGTCACAGCCTGTCCCCAGGGGGTCTGTCCTGGCCTCGCTTCCCCTCCTCGATGTCCTCTCGGGGTTTCTCCTGGTACCTCGCCCTCTGCAGCTGCCTTTTCTGCCCCCTAAAAGAGCGTCCTGGGTGTCCACAGGGAGAATCCCTGTCTGCTGAAGGAGGCTGATGTCTCCATGTTCCTCCGTGTTCCTCCATGCTCCTCACCCCACGGGTCCGGTGTCCAGCTGGCACTTCCAGCTCAGCACGGGCACATTTTGGGGGACAGACCCACTGGACTGGCAGGCTGCTGCTGCCCTGGCAGAGGAGGGGATGTGATGGTGCTTCCCCTGCTCCGCCTTCCCAGAGCATCCAGGGCATCCAAGTCAAGTGTTTCCGCACCCTCCCCGACCTGATCGGTGCCTACCAGCACCCCAACAACGGGCTGGTGACCCCCCTGCTGCACCCCGTGCACCGGGCGAGGCCGGACGAGGACTCGGGTGAGCCGGGGAGGGGCCGGGGGCTGCGCCAGGCTGGGAGTGGGAAGGGTCCCGCTGAGCTGGTGACTCTGCCCACAGACGGGGAGGATGCCCGAGGCTGGGGGCACACGGTGCCGTGTCCCGGCGCTCCCCTCTCCAGCCGGACCCACATCCCGCAGCAGCTGCACCAGAGGCTGCAGGAGCAGGTCCACAGCAGGTAACGCACCCCTGCCCGCTCTGGGCGGTGGGACGGGCATGCCCAGGGGGGATCTTTATGTCCACCCCTCTCCCAGCCCGGCCAGTGACTTCACGGGCTTCATGGCCGAGTACCTGACCCACCACGTGCAGCTGGACCTGGAGGCTCTGTGCCACGGGCACCCGCAGCTGCGGCACCTCAGCACCGCACTCGCCACTGCCTGCCGGGCACTGCACAGGTCAGTGGCCTGGGGACGGTGGAGTTGGAGCGGGGACACCCCCCGGGGCCACCCACCTTGTCCCCGTCCCCTTTCGATGGCTGAGTGTCGCCTCAAGTCACGGAAACGCCCACACCGCCTCTCGCCCGCTCTCTCCTCCCCTGCAGTGAGATCGACTTCACGCTGGCGGGTCTGGAGACCCTGGCCAGGGTGTTCGACCCCCCTGTGTCCCCTCGCAGCCCGGCCAGGGAGCAGGTGAGTGCCCCTACAGCCCCCAGGGACCTCCACATCTTGTGGTGCAGCCCAGACCCACAGCGAGGAATCCACCGGTCCAGTGCCTCTGTGCTGGTCCAAAAACATCCGTCCTTCCCCTCAGGGGTTCCTGAGCAGCGATCCAGACCTGGAGCTGCTCCTCAACAAGATCTCCGCTGTCAACCACCTCCTCTCTTCGCTGGAGAAGAAGGTGCCTGACCCCACGTCGTGGTGCAGGGGGAGGCACAGCTACCCCTCCCCTGAATTAGCCCCTCTGTCAAACCAAGCTCCGGCGGCAGCACAGCCCAGGGCTCCCCGTCGGCCCAGTGCCCCCAGCACAGCGCCCATCTCTCTGGCAGGTGCTGAAGTCGCTGCAGGAGATGGTGACAAGGCACAACCTGGCACTGCCCAGCGTGGCCGTGGCCTCCCCGCCAGCTGCCAGGCCCCTGGCCGTGCAGAACTTCGAGGTGAGGCTGGGGACACGGCGGGACCCCAGAGTCAGTGCTGGGCAGGGCAGGTGTGGGGACAGCTCCGGAGCCGCGTCCCTGCGTGCAGGTGAAGGTGGGGAAGTCCCAGCGTGCGGCCCTGACGGTGGACGTGGAGTCGGGGACAGTGACCGTCACCAAGCGGGGCAGCGGCTCCCCGGAGGAGGTGATCCCACAGGATAAAAGTAAGGGGCTGCTGCACCCCTGCTGGCTTCCAGTGGGATTTTTGGGGCTGTAGGGTTCTCTGCACAGGACTGATGCCACGGGGATGGGCCACATGCCCTGCACACCCCAAGCCCCTGTCCCACACTGCCCCGTGGTGGGAGGTGGGGGCCACCATCGCCCCCCTGACCCCCATCATTCAGTCCTGCAGCTGATCAAGTACCAGAGCGTGCAGAGCAAGGCGAGGCTGGTGTGTGCCCGTGACAACCAGAAGAGCCTTAGCAGGGACTTCATCTTCCCCAGCGCGCGGGTGAGCGGCACCGGCCGTGCCCACGGCGTGTCCTGGGGGAATGTGGGGCCCTTGGGAATATGGGAAACAGCAAATCAGTGGTCTCAGGGCTAAGAACACCCCTGCAAGCCGGTTCTTATGCCTGGGGGGCATGTTCACCTGATCCTGGGGTGCTGTGCCTCCCATCTCCCTGAGAAACCCTCACCACTGCGCAGAAGCGAGAGGCCTTTTGCCAGCTGCTCCAGCTGATGAAGATGCAACACTCCAACCTGGACGAGCCTGAGCTCATCTCGGTGTATGTCGGGACGTGGAACATGGGTAAGGGGCCAGGAGAAGGTGGCCTTGTCCTGGGAGGTTGCTGTGGCTCGTGAGCCTGGGTGGGTTTTGGGAGGTGTCCCAGGAAACCTCAGGTCTGAGCTGGTTGTCAGTGGGAGAAGGCTGGAGAAGACACCAACCTGGCTGCCTTGGGCTTTGTCTGTCCTGTCGTGGCCCGCTCACTTGGAGGGTGTTGGGGAGACAGAGGGGCTGGGATATCACGAGAGTTTTGGGCTGTAAATCCCAGCAGCAGTCTGGGATGCACGCGGCTGATCCATGGGGCTGGTGTGATGCCTCCCGCTCCCGGCAGCGCCCAGAGACAGGCAGGGCCTGTGCTGGAAAGGAGCTCGGGGGCCTGGCACACCCCCTCTGTGTGACCCGTGTCCCCGCCTGCAGGCAGCACGCCCCCACCCCGCTCCCTGGCCTCCTGGCTGACCTCGAGGGGCTTGGGGCACACGCAGGACGAGACCACGGCCTGCATCCCCCACGACATCTACGTCATCGGCACCCAGGAGAACTCTCTGGGCGACCGCGAGTGGGTCGAGTTCCTCTGCGCCTCCCTCAAGACCCTCATGGCCATCGACTACCGAGTGGTAACGGGGGGCACAGCCTGGGCCCCGGCAGGCCTGGGGGGCTGGGCACCAGCAACCACCGCCCCACGGCTCCTACCCCAACCCTCAGGTCCTCCTCCCCCAGCCCAAATCACCCCAAATCTGTGCCCCATGGCCTCCGTGAGTGCCATCCCCAGGAGCCAGGGATGGGTTGCTGCTGACCTACCTGCCTCTCCAGCCCCACCCCTGTTGCCGTGGGGCAGGATGGGGGCCAGGCAGGCTCACCCCCTGCCCCACCACAGGTGGCCCTGCAGTGCCTGTGGAGCATCAAGATCGTGGTGCTGGTGAAGCCGGAGCACCAGCGGCGCATCAGCCACGTCCACACCTCCAGCGTGAAAACCGGGATTGCCAACACGCTGGGTAGGGATGGGGTGGGGCAGGGAGGGGACAGCCTGAGGGCCAGGACGGGACCTCTGGGCTTCCCTAGGGCTCAGTGGTGGCACATCCCTGCAGGGAACAAGGGAGCTGTGGGCGTCTCCTTCCTTTTCAACGGGACCTCCTTCGGCTTCGTCAACTGCCACCTGGCCTCTGGCAGCGAGAAGACCAACAGGTGATGCAGGGACGGGGAGGATGGGGCTGCCCCGGGGCAGGTGGGTGTATCAGGGGGCTGGAGGAGCCCTGAGGGGCTGCGGGGCTGCCCCTGTCTCCAGCTGGCAGGGTCAGAGTGAGGGTGAGGTGTCCCCGGGGTGGCTCACACGGTGCTGCTGTCCCCCTGCAGGCGTAACCAGAACTACAGTGACATCCTGCACTCCCTGGCCCTGGGGGACAAACGTCTGTGGGGCTTCGACCTCACCCTGCGCTTCACCCACCTCTTCTGGTTCGGGGACCTCAACTACCGCCTGGACATGGACGTGCAGGTGGGATCCCGCAGGAGCCAGGCCGGGGACAGCGGGGAGAGAGGAGCCCCGGGGGTCACTGTTCCTTCCCCTGGCACAGGACATCCTCACCCACATAGTCAAGAAGGAGTTCCAAGCCCTCCTGGCTGCTGACCAGCTCACCCTGGAGCGGGAGAAGAACAAGGTGTTCCTGCGGTTCAGTGAGTGTGGGGACAAGGGCGCTGCTCCTCCCGCTGAGACAGCGGCACCGGGGTCCCCACAGCCCTCCCCGTGTCACCTCCAGCTCTCGGGGGTCTCCTCTCCTGGCACAGCCCTGCACGAGGTGCCCAGAGCCTGGAGAAACTTGGTGTGCACCAGGCCAGGGGTGCCAGCCATCGGTGTGAGCCTCCCCTGGGGACCGTGATACCCCATGGGGACAGGCAGCGACCATGGCCCCCGTGCCACCTACGTGTCTTGATTCCAGGCGAGGGTGACATCTCCTTCCCTCCCACGTACCGGTACGAGCGGGGCACCCGGGACACCTACGTGTGGCAGAAGTCCAAGCCCACGGGGGTGAGTTCTGGAGGCCTCCCTCCAAGCAGGACATCTCTGGGGACAGGGACAGCAGGGTGCTGAAGGGGCTGCCTGGTGATGCTCAGTCCCCACAGCTCCACCAGCCTGTTCCCTCCCAAAACGGGGTCTGGGCAGGAGGGAACTCAGTTTTTGGGGTGCTAGGATGCTGTTCTGTGCTGGGGGAGCCAGACCTGGGAGGCTGCTGAACCAGCTGCTTTCCCCAGATGCGGATCAATGTCCCCTCGTGGTGCGACCGCATCCTGTGGAAGTCACACCCGGAGACCCACGTGGTCTGTAACTCCTACGGTGAGTGAGACCCCGGGGACAGAGCAGCCAGGGGCAGCCAGTGCCACCCAGGACCCCGGGGCTTCGGGACTGTCCCCCAGCTGCCCCTCCTGCCATCCAGGCTGCACTGATGACATCGTGACCAGTGACCACTCGCCTGTCTTTGCCACCTTTGAGGTGGGAGTGACGTCGCAGTTTGTGCCCAAGGAGGGTAAGGGCTGGGGTCTGTCACCCCTCGGGCCCGGTTTGGGGTGAGCCCCAGCACACTCTGACCTGCCGGGACCTGCCTGCAGCTCCCGGCTCCAGCCCCGAGGCACTGGCCTGCATCGAGTGGGAGAGCATCGAGGTGATCCTGAAAACCTCGAGCCGCAGCAAGTGCTACATTGAGTTCCACTCCTACTGCCTGGAGGGTGAGGGGGTGCCCAGGGTGCTGGGGGTGGCTGTGTGGGGGAGCCAGCCTGGCTGGAGCTGTGTCCCCCTCTGTCCCCCTCAGAGGTGCAGCGGAGCGGGGAGAACACCTTCCAGAACTGTGACATCCCTGGGTTCCTCAAGCTGGGCTGGTCCTCCAAGCATCTGCCTGTGGTGCGCAGCCCTGGAGCATCCTCACCCCCCTCCCTCCCTCTGGGCCTGTACCCTGAGCCCCAAGGGGGCTGGAGCTGTCACCACCTCCCTGTGCCCCCTACCCTGCAGCAGCCCCCCTGAGCACCCCCTCTCTGTGCACAGCTGAACCCCATCCTGCCCGACCTGGAGTACCTGGGGGACCAGCACCTGCTCCTCAGCATCAAGGGCGTGGAGAGCTGCGAGTCCTACGGTACGTGGGGATGGTGACACTGGGGCCACCGTGGTGGCGTGGGGGTGCCAGGCACAGCCCCCCAGGTTACAGCCTGCTGGGTGTGAGGTTGGCAGCTGGAGCTTGGCAGGAAGGACCCTGCTCCGGGTGCTGCCGCTCACGGGGGGCTCCCGTGCCCCGCGAGCCCCGGGGGCTGACGCCGTGCCCGCAGGCGAGTGCTGCCTCGCCGTGAGGTCAGCGATCGGCAGCACGGCCCAGCAGTTCGAGACCTTCCTGTTCCACCGTGGCGAGGAGACGGGCTCCGTGCGCGGCTGGATGCGGGTCCGGGTCCCCCGGGGCCGCTGCGGCACCCGCGAGAGGCTCTACGGTAACGGCGGCCGCACGCAGCCCCCTCCCGGTGCCCTGGGCTCGGGGACACCCTGGGCCACGTCGCCCTCTGGCCCCGGGCCACGGGGTGAGGCCAGACCTCGCTGTCTTTGCAGAGTGGATCAGCTTTGAGGAGGAGGATGCTGAGCCGGCGGCAGAGGCCCCAGTGCCCCCCAAGCCACCCCCGCAGCGCCTCAGGTACCCCAGGTGGGCTCAGCCCTGCCGGAGCCGCAGAGCGGGGGGACGCTGAGCCCTTTTCCTCTCTGTGCTTCGCAGGAGCCGCCCCCGCAGCCTCCCGGAGCCGGCCACCGGCTACACCAACCCCGCCTACTTCATCTTCGAGGGGGTCCCCAACGCGTGGCTCCCGGCCCCCGGAGCAGCCCCCAAGAAGCAGGCAGAGGGCCCGGCCGGGGGCCAGCGCTGCCAGAGCCCCGCTGGACCGCGGGTCCCGTTGCCCTCAGAGGAGGAGCCGCGGGGTGGCCGGCCCCGCTGTGGGCCACCGAGCCCGTCCCGTGAGCACCCACTCAGCCCCCCCAGAGTGGGCCACCACAAGAGACCCAAGTCGGCCGTCTTGACGAGGGACACGGCGGGGCTGGGCGACTGTTGGCTGTATGCGGCCACTCACCCGAGCCAGCTGGACCAGGTGTCACCGCAGTGCAGGGGGGACGGACACGAGGTCCCGCTGCGCCGGACCGACCGAGCCCTGGAGCCGCCGCCGCGGCCCTGCCGGGACGTGCCGAGGCCCCTCGGGGCGCGGGGAGCGCTCGGTGCTTTGGAGCTGGAGGCTCAGGCTCCTCCTCCCGCAGACCTGCAGCCTGCCAGGATGCAGTGACACCTGTGCCAGCCCCGGGCACCCTCGTGCCCTCGGCAGCTGCTCTCTCCTGCTCAGCCCTGCTCAGACGGTGTTCCCGCAGGACTTTCCCTTCAGCCCAGTTCCCGAGGCCGCTGCGCTGGTTCCTTACAGGATTCCCTTTGCTGTCACTGTCCAGAATAAAGTGTCAGGGGCCGGGAGCGTGTTTGCACACTCGGTTCTGAGCAAGAGCAAGGAGGGAAAGTGCCGAGCTAGGTGTGGAAACACCGGCTCCCGGTGTCCTGGATGGTCCAAGGAATTGGCCCCCCACCTCCTCCTGTTCCATGGGAACCCTGCGCACCAAACCCTCGAGGCTGCCCTTGCCCGTCGCAAAGCTGACAGGTGTCACAGCCCTCGTCCCCCCGCTCTGCTCTGCCTGGCACAGGGAGCGGGGCACCCCCCCAAAAACACAGGGAGACCCCGAGCGGGCAGTGTCCCGGCTTTGAGACACCCGAGGTGCCCCGGGTTTTGGGAACACAATGCCCGGGCTGGCCTCAAGGTGGCAGTGGCCACCTTTGTCCTCAGGAGTGCCCCGCAGGGCTGGGGGCCAGCGGGACAGCGCCGCGGGACCCCGGGGCCCAGAGGGGCAGGGAGGCTGCCCTGGGGCGGGCGAGGGGCCACGGGACCCAGGGATGAGGGTTATGACCCTCGTGACTGACGGACTGTGGTCCCCATGAGCGAGGGGCCGTAGTCCCCACGGGCTGAGGGACACAACCCGTGAGTGAGGGACTATGGACCTCGTGGTTGAGTGACCATGGTCCCCATGGGTGGAGGGATGTGGTCGCCGTGGGCGGGGGGACACCGTGCCCGTGGATGAGGGGCTATGTCCTCGTGGTTGAGGGGCCGTGGTCCTTCTGGGGAAAGGGCTGTGACCCCACGGGAGAGGCCACCAAACCCCATGTCCGGGGGCTGCAGGTAGCCCAAAGCCTGCGAGGGCAACAGAGGGATGGGAGCGCAGTGGGGCTGAGCCCTGCGGCAGCTCCTGCCTCCGCCTCCGCCCGCCTCCAGCCCTGCCTTCCCTGGGCACTTTGCTCCCGGCCGCGGGAAGCGGGAGCGGGCACACTCGGCACGGCAGGGCACGGCCAGGGCCGCCCGCACCCCCGGCATGGCCCCGTCCCGCGTGGGGAACAGGCTTTCCCCGTGGGGGCCCCACTCCTGAGAGCCGCCCAGGTCTGCAGGTGAGCGGGGGCAGCCCCTGTTTGGTGACAGCCGGGACAGCCCTGCCGTGGTCACGCAGTCCCAGCTGGGCTCCTGGGCGAGGGACAGAGGTGGGATCTGCAGGGCTGGATGGGTGCAGGGTGGGGTCAGCCAGTTCTCACCAGCCCTCCGCCACGCTCAAATCTCTCTGTACAGCCTCCTCTCTAACACGCCACCTCCTTCCTCTATCACAGAGGGCCTTTATCCTTCCCAGTGTGGCCCCCTCCTCTCTTTCATCCTCCTCTCCATCCCCGAAATCTCAGTTTCCTCATGGGTTGAAGCTGCCGTGGTGCAGCCGTGGCTCAGCCCGACACTGTGGGCTCCTGCCCGTTCCCAGCGAAGTGGGGGACAGGGACAGCCCAGCAAGGGTGGAAGGGGGCCCCACCCTGCCTAGGGTCACCTCGGGGCAGGGGATGGGGTGGACAGCGAGGGAAACGCCCGACCCTACTGGTGTCCTTGGGGAGGTGTCCCGGCAGAGCGTGCCTTGGCTGCTCTTCCAGGCGAAGGAAAGGATTGGAATTAGGTCACATCCCCTTGTGCCGGGGCTTTGGCTGCACCAACCACGTGGCGATTAGGGACAAGGGTCCTTCTGCAGGATGTTTTGCATAATTTCCCCTTGTTTTGCAATTTCCAAGGGCTTAGGCGGGGAGAAAAGCCCTGTTTTTCCCATGCTCCAGCAGCAGCCAGTCCCAGGCTCACCCATCCCTTAGCAGCTGCTCCGAAATCCGCTCTCACCTCCCCTCTCCCAGCTGCTGCCTGCTGCTCCATGAGCCCCACCACCACGATTCCCATCCTGTCTCCAGCAGGGCTGGAGCAGGGCTTTGGCTCCGGGGCAGAATCTGCTCTGGTGTTGTCCCACTCATTCATTTAATTGGAGCCTTTCCAACGTCTCCATGAATCCCCAGGGCTGGGGGAACCCTCGGTTCCCACTGGGGCTGCCAGCAGGGCCAAAGGACCGTTCTGGCTGGGCACATCTGCAGGATCAGGAGCCAGGGAGAAGCTGCTATTCCCATGGCCGAGGGCATCACATACCCCCAGCGTGTGTCCCCGTGGCTGGCCCCTGCCCCTTCCCACTGGCCCGTGGCTCTTGCTGCGGTTTCCAGGACCCCTGGCTGCTTCCTGGGAAACACCAGGGGCCAGTCCATAGGCACCACCCCTGGGGGATGTGCCTGCCATTGGCAAGGGATTCCCCAGCATTCCTTGTGCGTCCACAAAACGGGCAGAACATGAGCAGGCATCACCTCCCCTGCTCCAAGTCCTCTTCCTGCAGCACCTTCCATCTCCCTGCTTCACACCTTTCCCCTGCAGTGCCTTCCATCTCCTGCTCCAACAATCGGTCCCAACTCTTGGCTCACATCTCGATCCCTCCTCAAAAACCCACGACCAAGGCTAGTTTTGCTTGGAATGTCTGCAAGGAATAGGAATGGGGCTGGTGGTGACATGTCCTCAGGCTGGACTGATGTGAATCAGTAATTTCAATCACTGATTTTGGTTGTGACTAAGATGAGGAAGCAGGAAACCTGTTGAGATATAACTTGCCAAGTGTCATCGTCTTCGGCATTTCTGTTTTTCGGTGGTTATCCTCAAAGGAATGTGTTTGGGAATGGTTAAATCCCGCTGCTGACTGTGCTCAGGCTGTATCAGCTGCCAGAAGCCGGGTGCCTGTGCCTGTGCTCTCCTCTGAGCAGTCCAGCAGTCCACAGCTGCTCAGGATTTTTCCTTATGCAATTCTCATTTTTATTTACTCTCTTCTCCATATCTTAATTGTTTGGTGACCTGTGTCATGGACACTGATTTTGGACACTGGACCTGCAGCAGCTCCGCTCTGGTCAGGCTCAAGGCTTTGTGCTCCCTTGCACTCAGAGGTTGGAAGGGGAAACTCAATCTCCTGGTCCCTCACGTCCTCAGCAGCTTGGGGACATGTGGCTGCCCAGCCAGGACCACCACTGGCACCTCGCTTGCAAGCTCAGGTTTTCCTACCGCCTGTTTTCCCTCCTGGCTCTGGGAAAAGAAACCAACTTGTCCCCGCCGTTAATGTTTGATCAGGACGTGCCTGTTGCTCTCTGAACTCATCCCTGCAATAAGGGCGGGAGCTGTGGCAGGCCGGGAGCCGCAGGGTGTTGGATTTGGGCCCGGAGCTCAGCCCGCAACTCAAACAGAGCCCTGGGAGCGCGGCCGGAGGGGCCTGGCCCCCGCTGTCCCATCTGCCTGCTGAGTCATTTATGAGCATCCCTGTCAACCCTGGCTGTCTCTCCAGGCAGGGCATGGCAGGGATGATCCCACAGATACATCCTGCGGGATATTCCTGCCGGGAGAAGCCTGCTCGTCCTCACAGCAAAGGGAAACAGGAGGGGGATGATGAGGGAGCCAAGAGATGAAGGAGCCTGAGAGGACGTGTTCTTCCACCTTGTAGCACCAGCTCCAGCCAACGTGCATCCCTGAGCCCCGAGTCCTCCTCTGTCCTGGTGCCTGTCACCTTCTGGCTGAGCTCTGGACAAAAGGAACTGGAGATGCTCCAGCATTCCCTCCATCAAATATGGTTTGGGCTACACCCTGCTCTCACCAGCAGCTCAGCAGCTCCTGCTCTCAGGTTACTCATCCAAGAGTCCATCCTGCATTGGAGGAATCGTTTCACCAGGGATGGTGGAGGGCGTGGAGGGGTCAAGGCACAGGCAGCCCTCACCAGTCCTTTGCTGGACACCATGGTGGTGGCAGAACCTCCCTTTTCCCTCGAGAAGAGAGTTCTAAACTTTGACAGCTTGTCCTCACGCCGACTTCCCAGGAGTTCACAGATCCCAGCCTTTGATCCTAACACAGCGCAGGAGGGAATATCCTGCCTGCCTTGTGAACTTGCTCTGCCTTGAGCTGGGACTTGGCTCCGGCAGCTCCTCTCCACAGGGCTCAGCTCATCCCTTCCCTACGGACAACACCCGGCAGCCGGCGGCTCCTCGCTGTCCAGGGACACTCTCTCCCAAAGGCTCCTTTAACAGCCCCGCCAGGATTTCTCTGGGCCACAACATTCCCCCAGACAATCCTTTCTTCTCCTCCCGCCTTTCTTCTCCCAAGGAGCCCTCCGGGAGCAGCAGCATTGTCAGGACGGTGCCAATTAGGCTGAGGCAGCTTCCAAGCGGCGGCGCTGGCCTCGGCCGGGGGCTGCTGGTGCTCGTCAAGGTCTCTCACTGTTCGGCGGCCGTGGGGCTGTGCCCGGCGCGCCCGGCGCGGCCGCCCCTGCGCCGGCTCAAAGGGGTGATTGATGGGTGATTAATGGGTGATTAATGCGTGTCAGTGCAGGGGCTGCGGAGGGGAGGCTTTGCCGAGCCCGCCGCCCCGGCTCCTCGCGAGGCCTGAACGCGCGAGTTGAGAAAAAGCAGAGAACCATCAAAGCGGCCGGAGCTCCTGGAGGGGGAGAAAATCTGGCAGCTTTGGCTCCCTTCCACGCTTTGTGCCTGACAATGGTCGGGATCAGTGACTAGTGTGCTCTTATGAACTGCTCCCTAGGTCTGGCTGGCAGAACATGGCCGCCCCGGTGAGGACGTTCCCAGCCGCCCTGTGGACACCGACGCCGGCTCCCTGGCCGGGAGGGAACACCACGGCGGCGCCCGAGGCAAAGTGTGTCTTCAACGAGGAGTTCAAATTCATCCTGCTGCCCGTCTCCTACGGCATCGTGTTCGTGGTGGGGCTGCCCCTCAACTCCTGGGCCCTGTGGATGTTCATCTCCAGGATGAGGCCCTGGAACGCCACCACCACCTACATGGTCAACCTGGCCCTCTCGGACACGCTCTACGTCCTGTCCCTGCCCACCCTGGTCTATTATTACGCCGACCGCAACAACTGGCCCTTCGGGACAGGGCTTTGTAAGATTGTGCGGTTCCTCTTCTACGCCAACCTCTACAGCAGCATCCTCTTCCTCACCTGCATCAGCATGCACCGCTACATGGGCATCTGCCACCCCATCCGCTCCCTCAAGTGGGTGAAGACCAAGCAAGCCCGCATGATCTGTGTGGCCGCCTGGCTCGTGGTCACCATCTGCCTCATCCCCAACGTCATCTTCGTCACCACCAGCTCCAAGGGCAACATCACCCTGTGCCACGACACCACTAAGCCCGAGGAGTTCGACCACTATGTGCACTACAGCTCCTCCGTCATGGCCCTGCTCTTCGGGGTGCCCTTCCTGGTCATCGTCCTGTGCTACTGCCTGATGGCCAAGCGGCTCTGCAAGTCCAACTTCCCCAGCCCCAGCCTCCAGATGCCCTCCTACAAGAGACGCTCCATCAAGATGATCATCGTGGTGCTCGTCGTCTTCGCCATCTGCTTCGTGCCCTTCCACATCACCCGCACCCTCTACTACACCTCCCGCTACTTCCAGGCCGACTGCCGGACCCTCAACATCATCAACTTCACCTACAAGATCACGCGGCCCCTGGCCAGCATCAACAGCTGCCTCGACCCCATCCTGTACTTCATGGCCGGGGACAAGTACCGGGGGCAACTGCGCCGCGGGGCTGCCCAGCGCCTCCGGCCCATGCCCACCCTGGACCTGGCCCTGGTATCACCCTTCACAGACGTCATGGATGGCAGCCGCATCGCCAGTGTCACCCGAGGGACCGGGACCGCACGCAGCGGAGGCGGGTGCTGAGAGGGTTCTGTAACCTCAGCCCTGGGCTTCAGGAGCTGCAGCCCCCCAGGGCCCCATGTGGGCACCCCCAGGTCCCCAGACCTGAGCTGCCCCTGCCCAGCCCCGCAGGGCTGAGGGCTGGAGGCCACGGGCTTGTCCCATGCCTGCCCTGGGATGCTGTGGGAGGAGGGTGCTGGTGCTGGTTGGGGCAGGAGAGCCACCGGGCACTCATGGGAGTGGGAAGGACACTGGGGAGGCTGTTTTGGGGCAGCAGGCTGGTGTGCCATCTTGGGACACTCCTGGGGACATGTGGGGCTGACAAGTCACTAAAGAGAAGGGACACCGGTGCCTCCCTGGGCAGGCACAGCTCTTCCAGATGACTCAGTGGTGACACGCAGGGACCAGACTGAACCTGGGGACGGAGCCCACGCTGGGTGGGTTCTCGGAGATGTCCCTGTCACACCACTGGCCTTGGCAGAGAGGGAGGGACACGGCCTGGGGCACCTGCTGCCCATCACCCCCAATAAAGCCCCTTCCCCTCTCTACACTCAGGCCTGGTTCTCCCTGCAGCACAGGGAGGGACAGCACAAGGAAGAGGGACAAGACACTCAGCCTCACCCCAGAGAAAATCCACTGGGGCAGGTCCAGAGGGATGAGCCGGAGCTCCTGTGGTGACGGAAAGGTTCTTGGGAATTTCCCTTTATGGGTGTTTGCTCCTCAAATGTTTACCCAGGCCTTTTGTTTGACCAAGTGCCTGCGCAGAGCAGCGCTCCGGAATAGGTGTTAGCACTGCTGACTCTCCCACACCAGCCTGGCAGGGATGGGACAGGGACAGGGCTGTCCCCACTCCGAGAGCCCCAGGAGGGGCTGTCCCCATCACGTCCTGCAAGTCCTGCCAGTGCATGCCTAAGAAAGGGGTGCCCAGAGCGTCAGTGGGGTGTCACGCCCCAGCCACCACATCAGTCACGCACAGCCACATCCCACAAGAGCTGCCCAGGGCAAGGAGAGGGCCCCAGCGATGGCACATCCCAGCCCCACATCCCTGTCCCACCCAGAGAGCCCCTCCCTCACCACTGAGCAGAGAGAGCAGGAGACCTCCCTCCTGAGCCCAGTTCAACCAGTAAGAGCTGCCCCTCGCCTCCCATTGTATCCGAAGTGGCCCAGGTGCACCCGGGAGCTGCTTGGCTGCACCTGAGCGGTGCGAGGGCCCTGCCAAACACGGCCCCAGCTGGAGATGGGACTGCTAGGGAGGGGACACACGGCGTGGCAAGGGCAGCCACACGGGCAGTGCAGGGGTACGGCCACAGTGCTGCCAATCCCAGCCTCTGGAACACGCACAGACGGGAGTTGGGAGGTTGGAAATCTGTATTGGGTATGGAGATGGCAGGAAAGGCTCATCTGGGGCCACGTGGTCCTGGCTCAGGCCACATCCACAGGTCCCCAAGTCCAGGAGTGTCCCACTTCCACACCAGGGTGGGCTGTCCCCCCCAGCTGGTCCCACTTTGTTCCACCCCAAATACCCCGTGTCTATCCCTCCTCCCGTGACAGCCCCTCCCTCAGTTTGTGGTGACCTGGTTACCCCAGGGGGACCGTGCCCATTGCTGGCCCCAGCCCCACACCAGTCCCTTGCAGGGCACAGCTGTGTCACCCACAGCCCCTCCAAACCCCTTGCAAGGGGGAGCCTTTCCCAATCTCCCCCTCGCTTCCCCGTCTCCTCCCACCTCCCGCTCAGGTCGGAGGACAGAGGGCCAGAGTGGGGACAGTCCCCCTCATGTCCCCCATGCCAGGCTGGCTGAAATTCCCCCTGCAAGAGCCCTCGTGAGCCAGGCTGGGGCCGGCGCTGGTGGCACTCAGAGGATGTGGAGCTCGTCTGACTCGGACAGCCCATACTTGGTCTTGTTCTCATTGAAGAGTTTGAGCAGGGCACGGATGTAGAGCTCGTGGTACCGGTCCACCAGCTCCCGGCTCGGGTTCTCCACCTTGGGCACGGCCACCGGCTCCCCCACTGCCGGCAGGGGACAGGTCAGGACCGCGGCGACGCTCTCGGCTCGCTGGGGACACAACCCAGGAGGTGCCTTCCAGCACCACCCACTGTGGGGTGTCCCCTCACCCCCCACCCTGGGGACCCCCAGCGCTGCCGCTCACCCACGGTGGTGATGGGTCTGGAGTAGGGCAGGAAGCCGCAGGACTGGCCGGAGGTGAGGCCGCGGCCGTAGAAGAGGCAGGGAGCGAAGCCCATCATCTTCTGGAAGCGCCGCTGGATGCTCCTCATCCAGCTGCCCTCCTCAAAGACCACCTGGCGGAAGAGGTCGTTCTCCCCGAAGGAGAAGGAGGGGACGAGGAAGGCCCTGAGGAGGGGACAAGGTGGGTGGTGACGGGACGATGGGGACCCCCGGGACCCGCGGGGGATGGCAGTGCCGGTGACCCAGCCGTGACCCACCCGTGCCGCAGCGCCATGCGGACGAAGCCCTTGCGGTTCTTGAGGATGAGCGTGGTGACTCCAGGCCGGCAGGACAGCGACTCGGCCGCGCCGCCGATGACGATGGCCACCGCGTTGCCGGTGCCTTTCTGGGACAGCAGGTACCCGATGGCGCGGCGGGTCACCGGGCACAGCCCTGCGGCGGGACGGAGCACGGGGCTGCGGCACTGCAGTGCCCGGGCACCCGGCAGGGACCGCCGGGGGTTCCCCCGAGCGACGGCACCCGGTGGGACCAGGGCAAGGACGGTGCAAGGGCTCCCCCTGCTGCGGGCGGGGAGCGGGCAGGGGGGGGAAGGGTGCGGGCAGAGCCGGGAGGGCAGGGTGGGCACAGCGAGGAGAGAGGGCACAGGCAGGGTGTAGGCAAGGAGCGGGCAGGGTGCGGGCAGGGTGTGGGAGGGGTGCAGACAAGATGCAGACAGGGTGTGGGCAGAGGGAAGGTGGAGC
>VZTD01005249.1:105100-188075 GCA_013397725.1 Rhagologus leucostigma
AACGCCTGGACTTGGCACTCAGTGCTCTGGGCTGGTGACAAGGTGGGGATCGGTCACAGGTTGGACTCGATGGTCTTGGAGATCTTTTCCAACCTCAGTGATTCTGGGATTCTGTCCCGCTCCCGCCCTACCTCTGCCCTGCCCGGGGACCCTCCCTGTCCCCCTCAGGCGCGTCCCCTGCTCTCACCTGAACAGCTCCAGCTGCGCCACCATGGCCGCCGCCCGTTGCAGCGCGTCCAGCCCCTGCCGCACCTTCTCCTGCACGGCCGGGGCTCCCGAGGAGGGCTCGGTGCTGGCCTCCAGCTCCTCCCAGAGCCGCCGTCCCAACGCCAGCAGCTCCGCCAGCCGGGGGCCGCCCGCGCCCGCCTCCGCCATCATGGGCCGGGAACGGCGCCGCCGCCACTTCCGGCGCGAGCCGGAGGGACCGTACCCGCCCCGGCCGCCATCTTGGGGAGGTCACCGCCATAGCCACAACGCGGGGCGCCATCTTGAGGAGGTCACCGCTATGGCAAAGTCGGGCGCCGTCTTGGGGAGGGCACAGCCACGGCCGGGACGCGGCCGCCGCCATGCTGGTGAGGGCAGGCTGAGGGGCAGAGGCCCCGGTGGGCGCCGTGACGGTCCTGCGCTCGCCCCGCGGCTGTGGAGCCCCCCGGGACCCCCGAGGCGGGCGGGCACCGCGGGCAGGCGAGGCTCGGCGCTGCCGGAGGCGCTCACAGGCCTCCAGTGCCCCCACGCTTTTCCCTGCCAGGTCCTGCCTGGCGCACCGGCCCGCACGGGTCCTGGCAGGGAGCGCTGGGATGGAGTCTGGGAAACTGGGAAAAAATGTGGATAATTAGATAAATTGGCAGAAAACATCCGTTTTCCCGCTGTATAGAAGAGGTGCCCAGTGGAGATCCTCGATAGTGCAGTGCTGGATGTCAATAAATATTAATTTATTTCTTTAAGCACAGCACCCTTCTATTCTTCTCTATTCTTTCTACAGTACAAGTGGGACATGCGACCTTTCTCCTTTCTTTTTCATTTATTTCGCTCCTAAAATCTCTAAAATTCAACCAGAAATCAGGTAGGTTAGGGTTAAACCTGTGATTTTAGGAGCAGGTTATTTCCCTTAGAAATGCCAGTGATTGACCTGGCTGTGAGTAAAGTATGGATGTAGCAACCACTACCACTGCTCTTTACTCCTGAGTAATTCTAACTCAGCCTCTGAGGATGACTCAGTTTACAATTTATTCTGTTTGTTTTCTTCATGCCTGTGTCAGATTGTGCAACAAATTGTTACTCACAGAGCCCAGGAGTGCTGTGGGTCCCCAAAACCTGTCCGGCCCCAGGTCTGGGCTGATGGGAGGATCTCCTGGGTATTCCCAGCGGGATGGCAGCCCCAGGGTGGTTCACGGCCACGTCAGTGTCAGCTCTGCAGAGGAGAGAGTCCCGAGGCTCTCTCCCTGCTGGAATGGCTGCCCAGCCTGGGAGAAGTCAAATCCTTCCCTGTGAGGGTGGGGAGGCCCTGGAATGGATTTCCCAGAGAAGCTGTGGCTGCCCCTGGATCCCTGGAAGTGTCCAAGGCCAGGTTGGACGGGGCTTGGAGCAACCCGGGATAGTGGAAGGTGTCCCTGCCCATGGCAGGTGATGGAACGAGATGGGCTTTAAGGTCCCTTCTACCAAACCATCCCAGAATTCCATGATACCAAGGGATGGAGAGCTGCCTCCTCTCCAAACTCCCCTGCAGCCCCTTTCAGAACTGACTTTCCAGCTACACCCAAAATTCTTCAGGCTGCAGCTGGTTCCCCCTCCAGTCTTATGGCTCTTACTCACCCCTGTTTGTCCCTGTCCCTCAGCTGAAGATCCCCACACGGACAATCCCTGTTTTTGTTTGTCATCCTTAGAGCACCACGACACTGCTGAACAGCCCGGGAATAAAGGAGAACAGAGAGGAAAGGGTTTTTCCTTAAATACGGGCGTTTACTCATGTGTGTGTCTTGTGGTGGGATGGTGCACGGACCAACCATCCCAAAGGTCATGGCAACATCCCCCAAATATTCCCAGCAGCGCAGGTTGGATGGGGCTTGGAGCAACCTGGGCTAGTGAAAGGTTCCCTGCTCGTGGCAGGGGGTGCAACGGGATGAGCTTTAAGGGCCCTTCAACCTGAACCATTCCAGGATTCCCTGACTCTGTGAGATGCTGATCCACAGCTGAGCCCCATCCTGGGCTTTCTCCTCCTTCTGGCTCAGCCCTGTGAGCAGCACAAGGGAAAGCAGGTGCAGGTCCTGATCCACGTTCCAGTAGGAGCTGCGATCCAGGGCTGTGCAGAAGAAATATCCCAACATATCCTTGAACACAGAGTCATCCTTCCTCCGAAATACTTAATTACAAACAGTTTGTTGCCCTTGCTCACATTATCCTCCTGGAATGAGTTGCAGTATCCTTCAATGAATAAGGAAATAAAAGGAAAAATAAATAAATCAGTGTTTTAACAGCAAAATCAAAAGAATCCATGAAAATCACTCTCCTTCCTCCAGACTTTGTTGTTTGCACAAGTTTGACCAGCAACAAATAACCACGTTCACACCAACGTTACTCCCTTAAAACCCCTGAGGGCAAGCACAGGGATCATTCCCTCCGCATCCATCCTCTGGCTCCCGGTTCCTGGGGGATGCTCCCAGCCCTGCAGATCTCACATCCCTGTTAACTCCAGGTGTGGGCCCGGATTCCAGCTGCCCCCACTGAGAGCGTTGTCACAGAGCTGTCACCCCCTGCCAGCCTGACCCTTTGCACTCTCCAACTAATTCCGGCGCCTTCCCATTCCCTGCAGGATTGCGGCTGCACACTGACCCCGCCAGCCTTTTCCCAGCTCTTCCCTGTCAGGCTGGAGTCAAGGAGGGAGAGGAGGAGTGGATTCTGCATATTCAGCACTTGACCCTGCCTTTTCCCAGGCAGAAATTCCAACGGGACCTCTCCAGGAGGGATCCCGACAGCTCCCCTGGGCATTCCTTGCTATTGTGGCTCCTCTCCTCTCCCCCAGGCGCCGTGTGTTTGTAGTTACCAAATGCAAATCACATTTCCCACCCTCCTGGCTGGAGTTCTCACTCCACAAGATCCTTCTCGGTTTTCTTTTTTTTCCTCTCACCAGCTCCTTTTGCAAGGCTCGGCAGAGTTCGCAGCCCCTCCCGGTGTCACTTCCCTGTGATCTGGGATGCGCTGGGAGGTGGATGGTGGGAAGGCATAGAGGCAATCCTAATTTAGTACCCGCAGCCCTCCGGACACAGAAACTGCGGCTGTTTTGCAGCCTGGCCGCTGAAACTCCTTTTCCTGAGGAATGCCGGGCACCGACCCCTAATTGCATTTTAAAAGGTGAACTCGAGGTAGCTTTCGGCCTTGGGCAGCTGCGGTTCTCCAGGCGCTCTGGGAAGGGAGGTGGCAGCAGGCAGAGCCAGCAATGGCACATTAGCAGCTGATAAGGAGGGTTAACTCACTCCTGGCACTCCCTGAGCTCGGGCTCAACTTCCAGCCCCTCCATCCTCTCGAGCCACCTCCGACTCCTTCCCCGCTCGCACAGAAACCTGGAGCACATTAAGGGGAGGGGATGTTTTACAAGAAAAGCTCATGAATTGATTCCGTGACCCAGCAGAGATCATTAAAAGTGATGGAATGGATACGGAAACGAGTAATCGTCCAGCTGGGCTCGGGCTGAGCGCGGCCAACTCCAGTCAATGGGAACCGAAAATAAAGCGGAGCTGCTGGAGCCTCCAGGCAACGCTGGGAGCTGCAGGAATCCACCCGAGGATTCCCATCCCATTTACCTGTCCTCCTGGCGCTGTGGAGTCTCTCCAGCACGTGTTTGGCCTCACCTTTTCTCTCCGAAGGCTGCACCAGCCGGAATCTCATCCCATCCCAGCGCTTGGCCAGGTTCCGCGCTAAGGGAAATGTGGGAGCCCCCATCCCTGGCTCCCAACCCCTTGCTGTTCACACACAGCCTTGGCTAGTCCAGCCCTCATTCCCAAGGATCAGAAAACAACCCTTCACTGTCACAGTTTCCAGCACCAGCCCTGAATCCCAGGCAGCCCGTTCCCAGGCAGCTGGAGATCTGAGGAAGCAGGGGATAAAACAGGAGCTGAGGCTGGCGGGGATTTGTAATTAAAGGCAAATCTGGGCCAGTGAGAAGCAGAAAGCTGAAAGTGAGCTGGTCCTCAGATATGTGTAAGGAAAAGTACGGACACGGGGCTTTATGGACACAGGGATACAGCCTCTTTCTCCAGGACCAGCTGGGAGGGACATGGAGGAAGGATTGTCCTAGAAAACAAGGCACGGAGAGTTATAACGTATTTGTGACATATTTATTTAAAAACACACACCAGAATCCCACTTACAGGAAGTACAGAGACTAAAGGTTCTTTCTTGCTTCCCCAAGGCCCTGGAATCGTGCCCCTTCTCCAGGCCAGAATTCCAACACACCTGGTCCTGAGGGGTGGAAGGAGTGGGCTGAAGACCTCAGTGGGCCAGAAGGAGGGGCAGGAAGGACAAGCCACGAGAATTTCACGTACTGAGTGGGCTCCCACCTCCGACGTAAGGACAGAAGCTACAGTGATGGCATGGCTGCGTTAACACGTGGTCAGGTGTGGGTTTGCCAGGCTGCCCAGTTTTGGCAGCCCCCAGGACCTCTCCTGTCCCTGGTGTCTCTGCCATCAACGAGAGCAACACCATCTCCGTGCAAATGGGATGCTGCAAAGGGCCCTGGAGCAGTGTTTTCCCCCAAGGAGGAGCATCCTGGATGAGCCCATGGCAGAATCCTATTCCCAAAGGAGCTGCCCATGACCCCCTCACCCGAAGCAGCATTCCATCCCTGCAGCCTTCTCCCGATGGATAACTCTACCCCCTCCCATCCATCACTCCTGCCTTTCAGGCCGCTGTCAGAATCCTCCTGCAAAGGGACAATGGCAGCCCAGGGTCCCCGTTCCCCCGGAGAAAGGGGCCTGTGGAATGATCAATGGCTTCTCCCAGCTGGACACAGAGGGCTGGCCGCTGACCACCTGCAGGAGGGCAGCTTTGTCAACTTTTCCAACCCTGAGGTCTGGGTTGGAAGGGACCGGAGGCTTCCCAAAATCTCTGAGTCTGAGGTTTTCCATGTGAGGCTGGGCTTCCCGCACAGCTTCCTGCTTGCTGGGGGCATCCCTTGGGATGGGCTCCTTCCTGGTGTCCAGCCGTGCCTGGTGGGTGCCAGCACAGTTCTCCTCCTTATTTGCAGACGTGTCTCTGCAGGCTGCGCCGGCAGCGCCTGCACACCACGGAGCAGCACCAGCGGTAGCGGCAGTGGCAGCGCTCCGTCACCTCCTCCGTGTAGGTGTTGTAGCCCCGGCCACAGCACAGCAGGTCACAGCTGTCACTGCCCACGGAGCTCCTGTTGCATGGCCTGGGGAGAGATGTGGCACCTGGGGACCTGCCTTCCCAGGCTCTGGCCTCTCCCTGAGCTGGTGTGCCCAGAGCAGGAGGGAGCAGGATCATGGAATCGTGGAATGGTTGGGTTGGAAGGGACCTTAAAGATCACCCAGTGCCACCCCCTGCCGTGGGCAGGGACACCTTCCACTAGCCCAGGGTGCTCCAAGCCCCATCCAGCCTGGCCTTGGACACTTTCAGGGATCCAGGGGAAGCCACAGCTTCTCTGGGCACCCTGTGCCAGGGCCTCCCCACCCTCACAGGCAAGCATTTCTTCCTGATACCCAACTTAAATCTACCTTCCTTCATCCTAAAGTCATTCCCCCTTGTCACTCGTCTCTTGTCCCAAGTCCCTCTCCAGCTCTCCTGGAGCCCCTTCAGGCACTGGAAGGAGCTCTGAGGTCTCCCTGGAGCCTTCTCCTCTCCAGGTGAACACCCCCAGCTGTCCCAGCCTGGCTCCAGAGCAGAGGGGCTCCAGCCCTCAGAGCAGCTCCGTGGCCTCCTCTGGACTCGCTGAACAAGTCCGTGTCTGTCTTGTGTTGGGGGCCCCAGACCTGGACCCAGCAGTGCAGGTGGGGTCTCACAAGACAGGGATTTGGGGGTTCAGGGATCTGCTGCAAGCTCACCCCAGCCCACACCAGCTTCCCACTCAAACCCAGCGGTACAGGCACTCCTGGAATCAGAGGCTGGGTTCTTCCTACCTGTCCTGTGTCCCCAGAGAGCCAAACTGGGGGTTTGGGGTGCAGTAGTCAGGAGAGTTGATGAGATAAACCAGGTCTGTCTCTGTCACTGGCCTGGCATCCCCTTCCTTGGGGATCAGCTGCTTCCTGGGCCCCACGAGCCGGTGGGTCACCTTGAGAGCTGCCAGGTACCTGGATTTGAGGTCAGAGGCAATTTCACCCAGCTCTGGCAGCCCTTTCCAGCAGGTCTTCACTGAGCAGGAGCCTGAAACCCCGTGACATTTACACCTGGTATCCAGGGAGTCCCTGAGCACCTGCAGAGCACAGGGGAACAGGGGAGTTTGCTCTCTCAAACCCCGTGGATTGACTCCCAAGGGCATCCATGGGAAGTTTCAAGGGATGAAAGAGCTCAGAGCTGAATATAAGGGAGCAGTCAGGGGCTCAGCCCTGCTTCAATCCCTTCTGATAAGAACCTGATCCTTGGGGAGCTTCCATGGGTGCTGGCAGCAGGGCTGGGGGCTTCCCAAGCCTCAACTGGGGAACACGAGTGGATGGAAGCAGCAAGACTGGATGGGCTGGGGAGGCCAGCTGGAGAGGAGCAGGACGAGCTCTGTTTCCAGTGGGAAGGGCGGAAAGAAGCACTGGGAGTACCGGTGTGAAGTGTCGGATAACTGGGAGTACTGGTGTGAAGTGTCAGAATATCTGGAGCTGGCTGTGGGAGGGGTGTGGGATGTCTGGGGGTGGGCAGGTGTCTGCTAACACACTTTTTAACCATTTAGTTGCCTCCTGATGTTCAGGACATCCCAAAAACCTGGCTGGAGTCTGCTGCCTTAAATCAGGGACCTCTGCCCCCGCTGCGAGCGGTGCTGGGCTCCAACTGTCCCAGAGGGCTCGGACCCACTGTGTCACCCCTGGGCAGTCCTGGGGGACTCCATACCCCCCATCCCAGACTGCAGCAGCCCCAGGGGGCTCGGACCCACTGTGTGACCCACTGAAGAGTCCTGGGAGGCTCAGCCCCACTGGGTGACCCGCTGCAGCGTCCCTGGGGGCTCATGCACCCCATCCCAGACTGCAGCAGCCCTGGTGGGCTCCACATCCCCCATCCCAAACCGCAGAGCCCCGGAGGTGCCGCACCCACCGCCCGTCCCACGGCTCCGTTGTGCCGGTTCACGGCCCTGAGCCCGGGCGTGCCCCCGGTGCCGGCTCTGGCGGAGCCGTCGGTGAAGGCGGCTCCGAGCTGGAGGCCGTGGCTCAGGTTGTCCCCGCAGCCGCCCCAGCGGGAGCCGGGCGCGGGGGGCTCGGAGGGGCCGGGGCCGCAGGAGCACAGCGGGAGCTCTCCGGAGGCGCAGGAGCGGGCGATGCCCTGGGCCACGGCCGCCGCTGCCAGGGCGTGCACGAAGGCGGCTTCTCGTGTTCCTGCGGAGAAAACAGGGATATTTCCTTCCTCCCCGCCCAGCCCGGCTCTCCTCTCGCACGTCTCACCGTGCAAGGAGTTTCTTTATTTCGTCTTGCAGCAGGATAAACCCGAGGCCTCTCAATTTTTTTTTGTTTTAACCTGTGGCCCCCTGTATTGCACTGCCCGTACCCAGCCTGAATCCCCACCTCTTCCCCCGCTTTCTTTGGAGCCTCCGGCAGCTGTTTGAAATGGAACTTACTGTCTGTCACCTCCCCCAGATGGAAGCTGCACAGGATTAACACCACGTAAAAGCAGGATATTTACTCCAAAACAGAAATCCGAGGCAGAAACGACCCCGGACGGCGCCGCCAGCCCGGGATGCTCCCGGGGCAGAGCGGGAGCAGGGGCACGGCGGGAGGAGCATCCCTTACCTGTGAGCAGGTCGCGGCCGAAGCTGGGGGCACGCTGGATGGAGGAGCAGTTCCACCGCATGTCCGCAAAGCTCTGCTGGCACAGGGCCTGCGTCCGGCGGGCAGCCCGGACGATGCTGGGCATCGCCTCCAGGTGCCGGCGGCACAGCTGCAGCTGCTCCGGCACCAGCAGCCGGCAGTGCTGGCTCTCGTTCCAGGCCACCCCGCTGCCCGCCAGCCCGCTGTGGGGAGAACGGGGCGTCACCGGGGGGCCACAGCTCCCCGAGGGACCCGGGGGCAGCCCCAAGGAGGGAGAGATCCCTACTCACAGCCACTGGAGGGCTGCGGAGAGGCCCAGCTGGCACAGCAGCACGGTGGCAGCGGCGGCGGCGGGGCGGCCCATGGCTGGGAATGGGGCTGGGATGGGGACTGGGACCTGGGGTGGGGCTGGGATGGGGACTGAGACAGGGACTGGGAGCAGGGCTGGGCCTGCTGGGCCCCACCACCCCTTTTATAGCAGCGGGGGGCGGCGGGTCCTGCCCCCCGGGGAGGGGAACAAAGGCGGTTTCGGTGCCATTCACGGGGTCAGGGACAAGGAGGGGCCGCAGAGGGGTCCAGCTGTCCTTAGCAGTGACCGTCCCGAACAGCACCTGAGAGGGGGTTGAGGGATGAGCTCTGCAGGATGTTCCCCCCAGCACTGACCATGTCCCCAAGTGCCACATCCACACAGATTTTAAATCCCTGCTGGGATGCAACTCCGCCGCTGCCCTGGGCAGCCTTTTCCATGAGAAATTTTCCCTAATATCCACCTAAACCTCCCCTGGCACAGCTCGAAGCCATGTCCTCCTGTCCTGTCCCTCGTCCCCTGGGAGCAGAGCCCGACCCACCTGGCTGCACCTTCCTTTAGGGTCAGCACAGGCTCATCATTTCTATCTTTTTTCTTATTTTCTTTACAAAAAGCTTTAGAAAGCATGTTTTCGTTGACCCAGAGGAGTGCACATCCCTGAGCTGGCACAGGCACCAGCCCTGAAGTGCTGGCAGGAGCTGCCCAGGCTGCCATGGGCAGCGCTGGCACGTGCCTGTCACAAGGTGCATTTCTAGGGATCTCTCCCTCCTACAAGTACAAAACCAAAAGTGCTGCCTGGAGCCCGTGAGGAACCAGGTAGGCCGGGGTTTTCCCAGAGTGGGAGGTGACATTTGACACAAGCCCAGCTGACCCCAGGTTTTGGAAAGGGTCACAGGTTGAAACCCACTTTTAAGGCTTTCACTTTCTCCCCGGCTGTGCTACTTCCCCTCTCTCTGGAAGGTGCTTTTCTTTGACAGAACCAAACTGGGGGTTGGTTGTCATCCCCCACCCCGTGACCTCTCACCTTGGCAGGACACGCCTGGGTGGTTGATCATTGTCTCCTCGTGACCTTCCTTTGACTTGGGATCGAGTGCACTAAAACCAGGACACAGGGTTTTATTGTCCTTCCCAAACTATTCCCTCGGGATGCAAAGGCCAAGGCTCATTGTGCTGGAGCAGTGGCCCTTGAGGAAGGGTCCCAGGTCACCCCCAAACCCCGAGCAGTTACAAGAGGATTGGTTAAAGGGCAGAGAGAAAAGGAGGAACACGGATAACCCGAGTCTGTATTCCCTAAACTCCAAACCCTGTGTTCTGGGGTCTGTCCCTTGTGGCTTCCAGGTAAATGCCTCCTCAGGGTGTGGATGGAGCCTTGTTTTGGGATCTGGGGGATCTCCAAGGGGTTGCCAGGACAACACTGGGGTGGGATGGCAGCTGGGAAGGTACCTGAGTTCCCAGGGGGTTCAGAAGCCGTGTGAACGGCCAGGAAAAGCTGCTGGAGAGCGGGAATGCAGAGAGGAGCCACCCCAGGATGGCCTGGCAGGAGAGAATTCCCTTCACAGGTGATGGGAGCTGGGATCAGCACCAGGACAGGGGGGCTTAGTCCCACCCCATCCCTTCCTTCGGGATGGGAGTTCACCCTGGGAGCGGGGCAAGGGGAGCCGTGCCAGCACAGGGAACTGCGCACCCGTGTCACAGGCTGCCACCTCCCACCAGAGGTATTTTTACCAATCCCTCTTCGCAGGAAAGTTTTGCAATGACCGAGCGGTAAGAAAAACACAAACCCGTCCTTTTAAAGCAAAGCCAGCCCTCCTTCGAACGTCAATTCCTCTTTTTAGCTCAATCCTTGGAACAACCGGGGGGTGAGTGCTAAAAATACCCCTTCCTTCCCCTCGAAGGCTGGGCTGGCTCCGTGGGAAGGAGGGAGGCAGGAGGGGATTCCCAGCCCAGGAGAGGCTTCCCTTCCCCGGCTGGGGCTTCATTGCCAGCAGGGAGACCAAAGGAGCCAGGAGAACATTGGGAAAGGTCCCCCCCCACCCGCCTGGTGTCGGCCACCCCGGGGACACAGGGAGGGGACAGCTCCAGGAGGGGCTCAAGGGGCAGAGCTGGTGCCGGGGCGGAGCTGCCGGGATGAGGCTTTAGTGGAGGAACAGCGAAAAGCTGTCCTGGATGGCCAAAGGCTGGTGTCCCTCACTCCTGGGACTCGGACGGGGGCCAAAGGAACACCGGTGAGTGGTTTGTGACCCGTGTGAGCACACGGGGTCCCCCTGCACTGTCCCAGCTCCCCATGGCCTGTGGCTCCCAGGCTCAGGAGGGGCAGCTCCAGGGACCTTCCAGGGGTTCCCCTGCCATCAAAGCGTCCCCTCAGAACCCGGTGACCTCGGTTCCCCACCCCACCCTCACCTACTGGCCGACCCCGTGAGGAGCCACATCCCTTTGCGTGGAGGCTGTGCCAGTGCGGTGACAGTGACGCAGGGGGTGGTGGCACGTGGTCATGTGGCACCGACGTCCCAGCTCCTGCCACAGCCCAGGGGCTGGGGATGAGAGTCCTGCTGCTGGTGGACACCGGGAGCATCCTGTCCCCTCTGGAGCCCGGGGACAGCGGGACGGTCACCCTGGGTGGCAGGAGCCCTTCCTGCCGCGGAGCTCTGCCTTGCTTCAGCGGAACTGTCCCCTTCCTCTTTCCAGAGCAGAGCATGGGACAGGTACCGGGAACAGGCTGGGGGTGGCAGGGACCTGGTCCTGCAGAGCCACCTCCCAGCATCACTTGTCCCCACAGCCACACAGAGTCCCAAACCTGGGAGCAGGGCCAGTGGGTCTGCACCTGCTGTGAGGATACAACACGAGGTGACGCTTCCCTGTGACAGAGCTGCCTGTGCCCACGGCAGTGTCCCCGTGCCCCCGGCAGTGTCCCCGTGCCCCCGGCAGCCCAGGCACAGCTGGCAGGGAGGACCCAGCTGCAGAACATGTGGCCGCATCTGTGCCCCGCCAGCCCGGGGAGGTGACACTGCAGGGCTCTGCAAGGCAGGGTGGCCCGGGGGGACACGTTCCCCATCTGCCACAGCCTGACGCGCCTCAGGATGGAGGTGCCAGCCCGGCCAGAGCCCCCGGAGAGGAGGAAAAGTGTCATGAACGACACGCCCGGCCTCGCCCCCGGGCTGGGAAGAGCTGCCGGGGGAGCTGTGCCAGTCACGGAGTTGCTGTGGCAGGGAGGGATAATGGGAAGCAGCCCTGCGGATGGGAGGGACACAGGGTGGTGTCCTGGAGGTGCCACCAGCCTCTTGTCCCGTCCCCAAGCCACAGAGAAAGCGCCACATTCACCAGGAGCACATCCCAGGCAGCCAGAACATGGCACGAGGATGGGCCTTGATGAGATCCAAAGGATTTGGGAATGGGCACTGCAGCGATATCAGGGAAAATAAAAGAAATGGTACCTCCAGCAGCCTTCTGGAAGGGGATGTACCTCCAGCTGGGTGAAAGGATGCCTTATCTTCCTTATCAGGACTGGGGAGATTTAGGTTAATTGAGGCTCTGTCTGAACACAGAGGAGGAGAAACGCTCTCCTCGCTCTGCCCGGCTGGGGGAGGCTGAGGAGAGAGATCTGCCAGGCACTTCCCAGGATATCCTTCAGCTCCTGCAGCAGATGAAGCCCTGGATCATGTCCAGGAAAAGAAAGAAAGAAGAAAAAGAGGAAAAGAAGAACTGCTGTAATTGAAGTGAGTTGAGGGAAGGTAATTTCCGCCCGGGTTAGTGAAACAGCTCGGTGGAAATTCTTGATAAAAATCTATTCTTCTTTGAAAATGCAGATACAGGGAAATGTGAAGGCTTTCCACTGGAAAGAATGAGTTTTGCTGATTTCTCAACCAGTTCTCTAGAAAATTTGTCAATGGTCACAACACTTTAATCACTGCTGCTTTTTTTGTCAGACCAAAATTTACACTCCCGCCACCCTCCAGCCTGACATGAAAATGCAACATTTTTGGCACCACTGCTTTATTTGTTAAAAATTTAATATTCTACAGATCTTCTGCCCTCCTTTTGGATCAAGAAAACGCTGGAGATGCCAAGACATGCCTGGGATAGGGAAACCATTTCGCCTAAAGCACGGGAAGCTCCGGATGAGGAGCAGTGCAGAACTCAGGACAGACCCCGGGTTTCTCTTGGCCTCGTGCTCGTCCTGGGGACACAAATGTGGTTTGGTGCCACCTCGCTGTCCCCTGGGCCAGCACAGGCCCACCGCACGCCCTGCTCCTGGCCAAGCTGTTCCTGGGGCTGGGAGAAGGGGACATTGCCCTCGGATTCAGTTCTTGGCAAATCCGTGCAACCACAACCTGGAATCCTGTTTTGCTTTGAGTCAGGAAAGCACACGGACATCAGTAACGGCGATAACCCAGCACCCTGGCTCATTTTCCACACCTTCACAGCCCCTCCTTGGCCTGGGAAGTTTCGCCTCTTCCACCTTTACCCTGGGCTTTACACAATCTTTAGGGTTGGAAAAATCCCCTAAGATCAAGTCCAGTTATTTGGGAGCCTTTTCTGTGGGGTAAAACCAGCCCCAGGATTCTCCCCCCCCCTATTTTTAGTACATTTTTCAGCAGATGCTTCAATCCCCAGAGGCACTTCATGATCAGCAGCCGCTGTCCCCAAGCGCCACTGCCCCGAAGGGGTCAACCCCCGCCAGCTGCTGCTCCGCGGGGACACGACAGTGGATAAACACGGCTGGGGACACTCAGGATGCCCGAGGCAGCGCCTGGCACCGAGTGCCGGCAGCACATGGTGTCCCTGAGCACCCGGCGGTACGCGGCGTCCCCGCCCGTCCCCAGCTCCGAGCCCAACGCGAGGAAGATGCCGGTGGGAGCGGCAGCACAAAGGGCAGGACGTCTCCCGGTGACACGAGTGGGAAGCACAGCCTGGGAAGGGGTGAAACGAGGAGCAGAGGCCACAGAAATGCACCAGAAACACCCAGTGAAGGCACTTTGGGCCCCAAAGTGTCCCTGCGATGTCACCGAGCTCACCCACCTGCTGTCCCGGCACTTGGTGGGCACTGGAAAAGCAAATCCGTGCTGCAGGGACATGCTGAAGTCACCTGTGGCACTGGGAAAGCAGGTCCCTGCCCCAGGGAGCTCAGGTGCCACCCGAGGACAGGGGACACCGCAGGGCAGAAGCCCCAGGTGGGCGCAGCAGCTCCTGGGACACTCCATGCCCAGAGCCCAGCTGGCCACGGCTCCCCAGGGACGTCAGCTGGGGACAGCACTGGGGACGGAGCCGGGAAGCACCGGGATGGGAGAGCACGAGGGTTGTGGCGGCTGTGGCACCGGGACGTGTGTGACCCGAGAGGGACACGGGAACAGCAGCTCCAAGGGGAAGGGGGTGTGTGGGAGCAGGAGACCCAGCAAACAGCAGCCCTGGAGTGGGGGCTGGGTTTCCTCCTGTCCCCAGGGTCCTGCAGGGTGGTGCCACAGCGACAGGCTCCCCTGCCATAGCCACCCGCTGTGACAGGGCACCCAGCTCTGGATCAGAGGGAAACCGAGGCAGGGGTGGAAATGTGGGGGCCACCAAAGTCACCAGGGGTCCTGGAGCTGGAGGCCCAGCAAAGGACAGGAAGCTGAAGCCCTGACATATTTTACACCAAAAATGCCCTTTTTGCTTCCCGGTAAAACCATGATGAGCTTGAAAGGAAAAAAAAAAGGAAGAAAATGAAGTAATTGGGATTTTAAGTAACTTCCAAACCTTTTTGTTCCCACAGCTCCAACCCACCAGGTGTGTGGAGGTGACTGGGCCCAGCTGGGGACTTCCGAGGTGGAACCAAAGGGATGTGAAACATTAAAGGTTTCACTGCAACCTCGGTTTTATCCCTCCTGGAGCTGGCCCAGCCCTTCAGGTGCTCCCACTCTACCCTGAGAAGCTGGACAGGTCACTTAAGGGACAGATGGACACCACCACACAGCGACAATCCCACTCAACACCTCCTCCTGCTGCCTTCCCGAGCTGGGGTCTGAGCCCCTGGATCATCTCTGGCTTTGGGGAGTGCTCAGAGGGTGCCAAATCCATCCAGGACCACACCTCTGGCAGCACTTACCCCGTGTTGGGACCAGCTGCCTCTGCCACCGTCACCTCGGGGGTCCTGGCACTGAGGGTGGGACATCTTGTGCTGCCCAGGGACAGCGCAGACTCCCACTTCTCCCGTTCCCGCTGTCCCAGTGGGCGAGGACAAGGCGGAATTCCTCCTGGCATCTGCAGCACGGAAAGGCAGCACAGAGATGGGCAGGGTCCCACAGAACCCCCCTCCCCTCCCAGGCACTGCAAACCACCACCAAGCACCGTTCCCATTCCCATTCCCTGGCTGCTTCTTCCTGGGTGAGGGAGTGCTTCAGGAGCAGAAGCAGGGAGGTAGCAGAGCTCCTAAACCTTCTTAAAGGGGCTGCTGGGCAAGCTGGGAAACAGCCAGGTGGCCCCAATGGAGACAATTCCCATCCAGCTGAGCGTGATGTGGAGGAAGGGGGGTGATCAATGCAGCCAGCCCAGGGCTTGGTTCCTTGTGCCGAGGGATGGGAATGTGTGACGGTACCCCAAATCCCATGTTTAATTCCTGGCAGGGGTCAGAGGTGATGGGGGAATCTCCCTTCTGGAGAAGGGGAGGTGGCTCAGAGCCCAGCATCCCACACTCCTGCCACTGAGTTCACAAATCACGCAGGTACCAGTGAGACCTAAACCACAATAATAATATTAATATTAATATTATTAATAATAATTAGAGTTCTGACCGATGGCTGCAGGTCTGGGCTACACTTTGGTGATGCTGTCAGGTGGCCTCTCCTCGGCTGGCCCCTCTCCCTTGGGATGGGGCTGGGAGACTCCCACCCTGTTGCTCCCGAATCCCGCACATCCCGGAGCCTTCCACCCCTTCCTCAGGAGGCAGAAAGCCCAGGCACCGAGGAGGGAAAGGCCCATCAGGGCCACGAGCAGAGCCAGGGAGGCAGCGCTCTTGGGCTGGGGACAGATCCACCGGGGAGTGCCGGTGATCCTGGCCGAGATATTCCGGCCGTGCTCCTGGAAGGCACAACGGGCTTGGGGCAGGTCCGGCACGGCCACGCCGGCCGCACGCAGCGTGTCCAGCCAGCCCAGCGAGCAGCAGCTCCAGGGGTTCCCGGCCACAGACACGGCCCTCAGGCTGCGGGACCAGCTCCCGAGCTTTCCCAACGTCTGCAGGTTGTTATTCCGAATGTCCAGGCTCTCCAGCGGGGAGCAGGAAAGCCCCGAGGGCAGCAGGCTCAGGTGGTTGCCCGACAGGTCCAGCGCTCGGAGCGTGCCCAGGCAGGGCAGCGCTGCCCGGCTCTCGTCCATCTGGTTGTCCCTCAGGGAGAGCTCCTGCAGGGACAGCTCCAACCCCCCCAGTGCTGCCGTGGGCATGGATAAGTCCCTGTTCCCCGACAGGTCCAGGGAGCGCAGCGGGGTCTGGTTGAAGGCGTAGGGCTGCAGCCTGGAGATGTTGTTCTTGGACAGGCTCAGGTGCTTCAAGCGAGGCACGTTGTAGAAGGGGGTGCAGGTGTCTCTGGGGGCTGACGTCCCTAACCCATCCCTTCCCTGGTCACTCGCCTGGCTCTCACAAGGCTGAAGGCTGTTGGAGCCCAGATCCATGGATTCCAGGTGAGGCAGGGAATCGAAGAACCAGCGTGGCAGCACACGGAGGGCGTTGCTGTGGAGGTCCAGCGAGCGCACAGACAGCTCCGTGCTGCTGGAGACAGACTCGCTGGCCACATCCTGGAGACAGTTCCTTGCCAGGCTGAGGCTGTGCAGGGAGCCCAGGCTGTGGAAGAAGGAAAATGGGAACAGCTCCAGGCGGTTATTGCTGAGATCCAGGTCAGCCACGTGTGTCAGAGCGACCATGGGATGCACGGTCCTGTTGAACCTCTGCATCTCCTTGTAGAGCAGGATGAAGTCTCCGGGATAGGATGAACCTGGGAGCAGGGAAGCAATGAGATTGTTGGAGAGGTTTAAGTGTGTGAGATCATGGGCTTTGGGGAGCTCTGGTAACGAGAAGAGTCTGTTATGGCTCAAGTCGAGCACTCGGAGCAGGTAGGGCTCTGCTCCCTCCTCGCAGGAGAACAGCTCCAGGGCATTGTGGCTGAGGTTTAAAACTCGCAGCTGCGTGAGGCTGAAGCCAGAGATACAGTGCAGGGAATTCAAAGCCAAGTTCAGCACCTCCAGCTCTTCCAGAGGCTCGAAAGCTCCCTCCTGGATCTCCACGATGTAGTTGTTGCTGAGGTCGAGCTGGCGCAGCCGCGGCGAGCTCCGGAAGGTCCCTGCCAGCAGCTTGGTCATCATGTTCCCGGAGAGATCCAGCACCCTCAGGCTGGTGAGGTTGCTGATGTACCAGCTGGCCATGTGGCTCTCCAGGTTATTCACAGACAGGTCCAGGACCTCTATATTCCTGAGCAGATGGAAAGCTTCCCCGTTAGCCAAGTAATTCCGGTCCAGGTGGTTGGATCCCAGGAGGAGCGAGCGCAGCCGAGGCAGCCGAGCCAGGGTGGTGGCTGACACGGCTTCCAGCTGGTTGAAGCACACATCCAGGTACTCCAGCTGCCCAAATCCTGGCATGTTGCTGCCTGACAGGTTTTGGATGAAGTTGTTGGAGAGTTCAAGGTACTTAATTCCTTGGCCAAGCTCCTTGGGAAACTTCCGCAGGCCAACTCCTTTGCAAGACACCTTCGTGGGGCTCTGTGGAGAGACAGGAGAGGTAGGAATGAGGGGGGGCTACAAACCACAGCTCCAGGCGAGCCAGCTGCTGTCCAAGATGGGCACGGGAAGTGGGAATGAACACTGCTCCATCTTCCCAAGCCCAGCTGGTCCAGAGCATCCCTGTTTAAGCAGAGCAAGGGCGCTGTGTAGGCTCCACCTTTCCTCTCACTCTGGTTTCCTCTGGAACTGGGAACCTGGATGGGGAGCAGCTGATTTCTGGGGCGACAGAAACCTGCTGTTCCACACCCAGGCTCCCAACTGCCTCACCAGCATCCATTGGAATCCCTGCACTCCATCCTCTGAGCACCTCAGGCACAGCAGGGACGTAGGAGCAGCTGGATGCTGGGGACCACCTCACAGGACACCGGCTCGAAGGCAGGAAAACAGAGGAAAAGCTGGGAAAGTTAAAGAGATGGAGGCTGGAGGGAGGTGAGAGCCACAGGGAGGAGATCCAGAGGGATGCTGGCAGCCCCAGCCACGCTGCCGGAGCCATCCCAGCCCAGGTGCTCCTTGGAAAACAGCCTTACCTGCTGGCACAGCGCGGGGCTGGGCCTCGTCTCCGGGCTAGCCCGGGCTCTGAGGATGGCCGGGAGCAGCCAGAGCAGGAAACATCCCCGAGCAGCCCAGAGCATGTTGGGCTGCGGGCGCCGCCAGCCCCGTCCCGCTCCTGCGGCGTCGCTGGCAGGCTGGGCAGGAGCCAGGCTCTGTATAAATAGACTCCAGCATGGGATGGGGGAAGGAGATAAGGCATGTGGGTGTTCGTAGCTACGGAAGTGGGAAAAGAAAGACATCAGCTCGCAGAGGGGGAAAAAACGGCACAAAGCCACAGGGAAGGGAAAGAGAAACGGCGGGATGGGGAGGAGGCAGCTCAGGTGACCGGCCGGACCCGCCGTGACATCAAATGCCAGGAGGCAGAGGTGGCACGTGGGAAAGCTGAAAGGGTTTGGGGAAGTTTCCCTGTGCCAGGGACAGGCTGTGCCAGCTCCCTGGACACCAGGGGCAGCTGGCGAGGGCTCTGCAGCCATCCTGAGCCAGGGACAGCTCCTGGCTTTGGGATCACCTGACTCTCCCACCCGGGCGGTGACATTCCCTCCCCATCCCAGCACAGCCCAGCCGAGGGGACTCTCTGCCCCTCTCGGGAAACAACAGCTTCCCAGGGCTCGCCGCCCCTTCCCAGCGGGATGTGCGGAGCTGGAATCCCCCTCCTCCTCCTCAACCTCTCCCTCCCCAGGGGTCTGCGGCGTGCAAGCGCTGGGCTCCTCGCTGGCACACCCCGTGTCCCCAGCTGGGCTGCCGGGTCACCTCCTCGCCCAGAGCCGGAGCCAGAAGGGAACTGTCCCTGCGGCAGCTCCAGGTGGGATCTGTGCACCCGGAACTGTGCCTCAGCCACAGGGAATTTTTTTTCGTGGTGGCATCTCCGTGTCCTTGTGCCACCTAGTGCTGACACACTCCTTGGGGACACGCCCCTCGTGCTTCACGGGGCACTCTCCAAAATGCACAATTTGGGGTTTTTTGGCTCAGTGTGGCCAATTCCGTGTGATGGGGCGACTCAGGCTGCTGAAGAGTTGTCCAAGGATGTGAAGTTTCAGGGACACCTTCCACGCTCTAATCCTGGAGGTGACTGGCAGGAAAACAGTAATATATAGACATAAAATACATAAATAAATAAATACAGATTATTTATACATATATACACACAGTTACACATCTGGAATGTTACCCCTCACCCTCTGACAGCTGGCGTGGTGGGGGACACTTTGTCACCTCGGGATGTGGCTCAGCCTCGAGCTGGCCTGGCATCCCCAGCATCTGGGGCAGGCGGGACAGCGGTGACAGGCCAGGGACAGCGTTTTGGGCTGATGTCCCGCGGTGCCGGGGCTGCAGCTGTGAGCACACAGCACATCTGTGCAGATGTGAGCTCCTGCCAGGGAAACACTGACCTCTGGATGACCCCCCGGCCCTCCCGAAAGCGGAACCGGCCCCGGGCACGCTCCAGCCCCTGCCACGCCCGGGGAACCCCGGCCTGTCCCCCTGCACCCCAACTGCTGGGCATGGGTCTGCGCGGTGACACAGCCCCTGTCAGCAGCTGAAAAGTCCCTGATTTGGATCAGGGACTTCTGCAGAGAATCCCTGGGCATTTGCATCCCAAGGCTGTGAACTCCCTTCGCAGGAGCACCGGGCGTGGATCGGACCCGGCAAACACCGAGAGGCTTTTCTTGGATCATGATAAAGGCAGAGTGAACCACACGGCCTGAACAGGGGGAGATCCGCTCTGAAACCAGCTATCTTGTGCTTCTTGGCCTTCCTGCCCTCCACGCTGGCTCCCAGGGCTCCAGCAGGATCTGTTGGAGAGATTCCCTGTTCCCCCCGAGGCTTTTGTGGGAGAGGTCTCCAAAGGATGTGAGGAACGAGCAGCAGGACTGAGGTGTGGAGGGAGCGGGGACAGAACCACCTGCCCAGGTCACATCCACACCATGGGTGATGGGCTCCAGCCTGGGTGTTTGGGAGCAGAAGGATACCTGGTTATCCAAGTCCATGGGATCTGCCCTTCCTTCCGTGCATTCCCAGGGCATCGGGAAGGTGACTCCTGAGTCTGTCTGAGGCGGGGGTGACTCCTGAGTCTGTCTGAGGCGGGGACGGTGCCCCTCCCACCCCTGAAGGATGGAGCTGTCCCCTCGCAAAGCACAGGCAATGCTCTGCTGTGGCCATACAGACCTTCCATGGGAGCTCCTGGTGTGGCTGGGGAAGCACATCCCAGCGGGAACACCGAGAGCAGGAAAAGGCTGTATTTGCCAAGGCCACCTGCAGCCAGCTTTTCTCTGCTCTCCAGCTCCAATTCCATGTCTCCAACTCACACTTTGGTTAGTGTGAGCACCAGAAAAAGCCTGGTAACACATTCCATCAAGGAATTGCTCCCTCCTGCCCTCCCCCTGCATCCCAAGCACGCACCAGAGGGAATTTCCATGCAGGAATTGCTCTCTCCTGCTCTCCTCCAACACCCCGAGCACACACCAGAGGGGACAGCAACACTCCGGCCTTTTACAGAGCAAAGGGATTCTCCCTCTGCCTCCCCCTGCCCGCAGCCATGGAGCACATCCCAGATCCTGCCAGCGGGGGAGATGGAATGCAAACTCCATCCCCGGCTCTCCCAACCCCCTGTTATTTGTGGCTGCCCCCAGCCTTGCTGCTCAGGCCTGTTCTAAAGCAACCCTGTTTACGATTTGCTTCATGTTCTCACTGTACACAGTTGTCCCGCTTCATTCTTGTCACAGGAACCTCTTAATCCATTTGAAAGGAAAGAAAACCACAGAGCCCAGTGAAGAGCCCCGAAGGCTCTTGCCCGTCCCACATGTCGAGGCTGAAGGGAGGAGAAGCCACTAAAAAGCCAGAGCAGCCCATTTGTCACGCAGTTGTTTCCCGAAGCGCACGGCTCCTGTGAATAGCGAGGCCGCGGCCAACGCCGCTGCCCCGAGGAATTTTTGTCTCCCAATAACTGCAACACTTGGCAAGGCACATCACTCACTAGGGATGGAGCCAGGAATGCTCCAGGCAGGGCGGACCCTCTGTGGCCACAGCACAGCGCTGGGACACGTCCCTCCCACACCCTGCAGGTGACCATGAACCACCTCTGCATGGAGCCATCACCGAGATCATGGAATCACAGGTCTGGGCTGGGAGGGATCTTATGGATTGAACAGTTCCACCCCTGCCATGGGCAGGGACACCTTCCACTATCCCAGGGTGCTCCAAGCCCCATCCCACCTGGCCTCGGACACTTCCAGGGATCCAGGGGCAGCCACAGCTTCTCTGGGCACCCTGTGCCAGGGCCTCTCCACCCTCACAGGGAACAATTCCTTCCCAATATCCCATCTAACCCTGCCCTCTGACAGTGGGGTGCCATTTCGCCTTGTCCTGTCCCTCCAGGCCCTTGTCCAAAGTCCCTCTCCAGCTCTCCTGCAGCCCCTTTAGGCACTGAGGTCCCCCAAACCTTCCCTGCTCCAGGCTGAAGATGTCACTTTGGGACTTGTCCCGTTTCTACACAGGCTGCAACTTCACTGCCCTCCTGAAAGCACAAACAGGCTCTGGAAAGAAACACAGCGAAACAAAACCCAACCAAGCCGAGCAAGTGTGAGCCAAGGGCTGACACAACGGAGCAATTTGTGCCTCTGCCTCAGCTCCAGAGCATCTTATGGCTTTAGGTCTCCCCAGCTGAAGGGAGGTAACGGGACAGAGTTGCTCAAGAAGCCAAAAGAAACAATAGTGTCCCAGCTCCTCTATTAGTCACCAGAAATCGAGTTATGACTAGACTCAGCAGGGCTCAGAGAAAAGAAAAAGTGGTGACTTCATGCTGGACCAGATTTTAAAATCCCATTTTTTTTCCTTTGCTTAAGTCTCCATCACCACTTATTTTAGGTAGGAGGGTGCCAAAAGGAAAGGGGTGGGGGGAGGAAGGCTAAAAACCACATCTAAAAGCAGGACAGTTGCTATTAAAACAGAAAAAAAAATTTCCTGTTCGAATATTTTATTCTTAAACATAACAAACTTCCTCCGAGTGTTGTCACAAGTACTTGTGGCTGCTCTACGTGGCTCGGTGAAGCCTGTAGAAATGTGTTCTGGTTTGCAAAATATTAATTAAGGAGAACAAAACAAAACCCCCCAAAAAAACCAAAACAAAAACAAAAACCAAAACCAAAATACCCCCAACCCAACTCAACTTGCTGTAACAGCAGCAGTACTTGAAGGCAGCCCTTGCTGGGGCAAGGTTACCTCTGGGGTAAGGGCAGGAGCTGAAAGGAGCAGAGGCCTGGACCCAGGAATCGGCGTTTTCTTTGGGATTTGGTGGTTTCTGGAATGTGGAGGCAGTTTCCTATCTGCTAAGCCTGCTCTAGTTATTCCTCTTCCTCTCGCACTTCCTGCTTTTGCTTCCAAGCTCTAGGCCGAGGCACTTTTCCTCCTCCTCCTGAGGATGAATGTAAACACCGCTGACCCTGTCTCACCCACCTCCCCTCGCCCCCAGCCCTTCCAGCTCCCCCTGGGAAGGCAGGAAGCCAGAACCCCTTCCTGGCTGTCGTTAGCGTGCACAAGCAGGAGCCTGGCTGGCATTTTGGGACAGGAGTCCGTGTCCTCCCGCTCCCGCCTGGGACGCTCTTGCCAGTGCAACATCCGAGCAGAGCCCCCAGCTCTCCCACCAAGCCTCGCGTGAAGGTCACAGAGCAGAGTATCAGTGCAGTAATACTTGAAATACTGAGACAAGGCACACCCAACAGCCTTTCCTCCTCACAACGCTCTCCCCACCAGCTTTTCGGTTTGATCCGAGTCTCCCCGCGAGTCACAGAGGACAGTTGTGCTTCCTGCATTCACATATAGGAATAAATAGCTCTGGATCAGTTTCCTTTATGGCCGGATTACAGAACCCCTGAAATACTGATACGCTTTATGAACAGCAGCACTGTGCAGTTCCGTGGGTATCCTTGGCCACGCCAAGTTCCTCTCTAGGATGCCGGCGCATCTCCCAGGCGGATGGCCCCAAAGAAAGTCGTGTGCTTGCTCATGTTGATGGAGATGTCAGCGTGCACCATCTTCACGGCGATCTTCTGCCTGGCTTTGAGCAGGCACACCCCGGCCGTGTAGCAGGTGTTGAAGTTGGTCTTGCCGGTCTCGATGCTCCGAGTGCATTGCAGAAAGGGCTTCTCGTCCACCACCACCTCATAGCTGGCGAAATCGGTGAAGTTGATGTAGTAGACCTGATGTGGAGCAGGGAGAAGAAAGGTGTCAGGGAGGGGATTGGGGCGTGGGGAGCAAGTGCAGAGTCCTGGGGGTGTGTGCAGCCCATCCTGGCCCCAACACCTGCACTCACAGGTGATTTGTGTGAGGCAGGAAGAGCCCCAAGCCCACCAGGAACCTCTTTTATTCCGCTTCAGACTGACCCAAGCATGCAAAACCCCCTGAATCCGTGTGCCTAAGGCTGAGCTACCATCCTGCTGATTCCAGGGAAGGGACACACTTGCACAGAGCCAGGCAGGGCCCCGTCTGCTACAACACCTTCTCATCCCACACACACAGACAAGACACATTCCACTGAAGGCCTCTTGCACTTACCTGGCCAGTCCTGCTTCCTGGTGCCAGGAGCCTCCTTTAGTGGTGACATCAGAACTGCCCTAAGGTGCACTGGGAGCTGCCTCCTGCGTAACTGGACTCGGTGCTTGCACAGGCACGAGCTACTACAGGGAAAAGGCTCTCCCAACCTCCACAGCTTGGAAGGAAATCACCTCACAGTGTTTCTACTGATTGAACTTCCTGATTTCCAAGGCCCTGTGACTTCACTTGTCCTCACTTAACCCTCCCCCACACTCTCATTCCAAAGAACTGCAGGAGGAAGACCTGTCCAGGGAGAAGTCAGTCTCAGGGAGATGCTTCTCCTGAGAGAGGAAATCCAGCCCTTTTGGAGGCAGAAGCTGCCCGAACGCTGAAACCCCTTTTTTTTCCTTGATGGACCACAAATGATGAGGCTTCAGTGGCCCAACACTGTGGCCAGCAATCAGCATCAAGCACTTGGGAAACAATTATACTTTGGCCCATGTGGAGCTATACTTTCTGTCCCCATCCAAACTGGACACGTGTCACCAGTTCCACGGAAGAGCACCTGACATTTGTGGCCTGCTTCATCCCAGAGCCGGTGCTGGGGTGGAGCTACACAGAACATGGGGAGGCATACGGAGTCACCTGGGCTGGAATCTGGCCAAACCACCTGGGCTGGGAGTCCAGAGTGACACAGCTCCAAAATAACCTCCAGTGACCAGCGTTCGGGTCTTTTAAAGCACTGAGCTCAGTGCCCTGCCTGCAGGGAGGTTCGGAAGGCTCAGGGAAGGACCGCACAGATAACTGGAGGGATAACCCCGGGACTGGCGGGTGTGGGGTGTGCTTTCAGTGACTAATCCCCGGCGGGCGGTGTCCCGGCAGTGACAGGGGTGTGACACTCCTCCCCACACCCATCCTGAAGCGGTTACAGCTCCACACGAGCTGTTGGCATTTGGTTGTTGTCTGGAGCCCTCTCGTGGTTCATGCAAGGCTTCCACCGGAACACAAGAATAGGAGGAGTTAGCCTAGGACCGTACTCACTTCTACCTGACTATAGATGAAGTATGTGCCGTCCACCAGTACCTCCAGCTCCCCACTGCGGGCATGCAGCTTAAACACCTTGGGGTTCAGAGTGATGCGAGACCAGTCATTGAGGACTCCACCTGAAAGATCTCAGTATGAGAAAACGGCGGTCACTCAGTACCCGTCAGGAGGAACAGCGCAGGAGCAACACAAATACAGTCACAGCACGGCAGAGAGCAGGGAATTCAGAGAGGGAATCCCAGGATTACACGCTAAGGAGAGGGAGCAGGGACTCCTCTCTAGCTCTGGGCACACCACGGCTTGTGGGGTCGCCTCTCCCTCCAACCTTCCGTGTTCTCATCCTCAAAACCTAGCACAGGGCCTGTTGTGCTCTGCTCATCCCAGGGCTGGACACGGACCTGCCTCCTCCTGACCCTACAGCTGAGCTTGTTGGATCCCTATTCCCTGTTGTGTCCATGCGAATGGGTATCAGGGAACCATCATGGAATGGGCTGGGTGGGAAGGGACCTTAAAGATCACCCCCTGCCATGGACAGGGACATCTTCCGCTACCCCAGGGTGCTCCAAGCCCTGCCCAACCCAGCCTCGGACACTTCCAGGGATGGGGCAGCCACAGCTTCTCTGGGCACCCTGTGCCAGGGCCTCTCCACTCTCACAGGGAGAAATTTCTCCCCAGTATCCCATCTAAATCTACCCTCTTTCAGCTTAAAGCCCTTCCTTCTTGTTCTGTCCCTCCAGATCCATGTCCCAAGGCCCTCTCCAGCTCTCTTGGAACCCCTTTAGGCACTGGAAGGGGCTCCCTGGAGCCTTCTCTTCTCCAGGCGCACAGAGAGCAGCTTAGAGTCACACGATTGATTTCAATTCTGGTGTTCCTTGACTTCACCATTCCTGACTTTGTAATTGGGATAATTTTAACAAACCCTTTGCCATTACAATTCCTGGGGTTTTTAAAAACCAGAACAACAAACTAGGAAATTGCATCATATCACAACGCAGTAACCCCTGACTGGGGTCCCTCAACACAGTCAGGGATTTATGGATCCACCACCCACTCCTCTGGCACTGGGATAACTGGGATATACCTAAGGACAGACTTTGCTGTGAGCCTCAAACTGAGCCAATCTCTGTAGGTGCCTCAGTTTATCAAATCCCACTCTTTTCCTTCCAGTCTCCATCTGCCTCTCCTCTCCCCGCCCCCAGCTGGAGCTCGCCAGGCTGGCGGCTGGACAGCATTCCTGGCTCCCAGCTCTGGATTGTTCCTGAGCAGCAGGGAAGGACATTCACAGGGCATTCCCGCTCTTAGAGAGCAGCGTTCCCTCTGCAAACCCTCAGCATTCCCAGTAATGAAGGGATAATTGCTTTCTGAACGTAAGCAAACAGCATCTTTTCCCTCACATTGTTCCTGGGAACGGGCGGTTTCCTTTTCTTTTTGGGGAGCTGTAAGCACAAGTCCCTATCCGTGAGAAATTCCAGCTGCCACTGCTCACGCCTGCCGAGAGGGAAAGCTGCCTTCCCACAGAAGCAGTGGCCAGCCCTCCTCATCCCATGTGTGAGGCAGGAATTCGTGGACAGGGATCCTGCAGCCCCTTCCTGCTGCCCCCACCCTTGGGAGCCGCGTCCCTCCCAGTCTGGGATTGGGGTGAGGATGGATGGATGTGGTCCCTGGGGAGCTGCACGTGGGGACTCAGGGAGGGGACAATCCAGCTCCTCTCCAGCACAGCCAGAGCAGGGAGGCAGGAGGTGATGAATGAGCCCCAGCTGTTGGCAAGGAGAGCAGGAACTTGAGGAGAATTTGAATGGGGATCTGGGAAGGAGGAGGAGAGCAAGGAGCTGCCTGTGGATGGGAAGTGGCTCGGCAGGATCTGGGATTAAAGGCTCTTGGTGGGGACAGAGATGCTCAGGGGATCCCAGGGAGAGCTGGTGGCTGGACACCTCTGTGTCCTCACACCACCGTGCCTTAAATTCCTGGGAAACAGGAGGAAAATGGGCAAATGGGGATGAGACAGGACATGGATCCACTGAGGGCTTAAAATAAAATGGGGGAAAAAAAAGCCTGGTCATGGAGGGGCTGGAGAGGCCCAGGAGGTCAAGGGAAAAGGGAGATTTAGCGGGATGGAATCACTGGGATGTACAGAACAGGGATAACCCGGGAGATAAACAGGAGCTCAGAGGAAATGGGGATGGAGACTCCACACAAGACTCTTCTCAGGGGGTCTGGGCAGGGGTACTGGAGGGCAGGGATCATCCGGGAGCTGTTCCATGGGATGGACTGCGATCCAGGTACAAGGCCATGGGTGCAGGGAAAATCTGGGAGCTGTGTCATGGGATGGACCGGGACCCAGGAATTCTATGGGTGCAGGAGGGGCTCTGCCCAGTACCCACAATTATCAAGAGATCCTTACCATTCTTCACTTGGATTGCTGAGCCTTGGCCTTGGAGATGGACCACAGCTGGCTGCAAGGAGAGCACAGGGATTGAGGATTAGCGGGAAGCACCGTGCCAGTCCACAAAAATCCCCCCCAAAGCTGGGTTTTTGCATGGAAAGATCAACCCACCTGGATGTCTCTGGAGCTGGCCTTGTCTGTGGCACCTGCAAAAGGCAATTGCACATCATTGAAGAGGAAGGTTGAGTGAATCCCATAAATAAAACTTCTTTTATTCCAAAATAACCCTTAAACACCCTTATAAATAACTTTTTTTACCCCAAAATAACCCCAAAGCCCCCATATAAATCACTTTTCTTACCCTATAAAAACCATTAAACCTCTGTTTTAACAGGAGGAGAGGTATGGGGTGCAGGTAATATTAAAATATATAAAATAGAAATATTAAATATTTAAAAATATTAAAAATCACATAAGGAAGAAAAAGATTCATCCTACATTTCCCTATTTTATTCCTGGCATTTCTGTCCAACCATCAAAATCCTTTGTCATTCAACAGGTTTCTAGAAGGAAAAACTGCACAACTCATTCCCTGATCCGCAGTGGGAATAAAACCTCTTGGCTGCCGGGATGCCAAGTTTCCCTCTGCAGGTCATTCACTGCACCTCCCTTCTCCGGGAGCCAGATCCTAACTGTGAGGAGATGCCTGTGGCAGCACAGCACCGAGCTGAGGGGCTCCTGCTGCTCCTGGCCGTTTAGAGCCATGGAATCCCAGAAGCCCAGAAATTCAGGATGGTTTGGGTTAAAAGGGACCTTAAAGTCCATCCAGTCCCACCCCCTGCCAAGCGACACCTTCCATAGGTTGCTCCAGGCCCTGTCCCACGTGGCCCAGGACACCCGAGTCCTGCTCCAGGCCGCCGTGCCATCGCACCCGGACACTCCGGTGACATCCCCGGCATGCCCAGCCCGGAGCAGAGGGCTCGGACGGATCCTTACCTGAGGGGCCCTGCACTCCGGGTGGTCCCTGAGGGCCCGGCGGGCCAGGGGGGCCGGGCGGTCCCATGACGGTTGTGCCTGGAATCCCGGGGATGCCGGGAATGCCGGGGGGACCCTGCGGCCCGGGAGGCCCTGGTGGCCCTTGGGGACCGTTGGGCCCTGGAGGACCAGCCTTTTTACCTGGAAAACACAAGGACAGGCGTCACCTGGGGCTCTGGGGTGGGCTTGGAGCTGCAGCAAACGGGAGACTGGGGACAGATCACTGCTGGCTGCAGGCAGGCATGAGGAGGAGCCCCGGGACAGCCAGGGTGGGTGTCCCACAGCTCCACACCACGAGGACAATGCTGCCAACAGGGCAGGACCGGGTCACCACCCCGCAGGCTCCTTCCCGTTGGGAATTACATTTAAACGAGGCCTGGGGGCTCTCCAGGACCTCCCAAGGGATGGAGGCTCACGGGGTCTCTTCCCATAGCTCTGGTCACAGCTCCAGTCATTCCGCTCTCAGCACGGGGTCAGTCCTCAAACCCCATGCCCTGGAGCTGCTCACATGCCTACAGATCAGGGATGATCTCTGGATACAGCCAGGATGCTCCCACAGCGCGTTCCAATGCACCCAGCCCAGGCTGGAGCGTTACAGTCCAGATGAACCACTCCACAGTTACTCAGTTTGCTGGGTTTTGATGGAAAACGGATAATTTTTCCTACCTGTTGCACACTAGGATCAGGAGATGATCCCTATGGCTTGGTCTCCTCCAGAGGGCAGTTCAGAGCTGAGCTCCAGCTCCTCTCCAGCATTGCTGGAGGAGCCCCTGTGCTGCTTGTACCTCAAAATAATTCAATATTTTGGGCTTTGGATGGAGGGAGAGGGTCGGGAAGGACTAACCCCATCCAGGGGATGGAAGCACTGGAGAATTGCTACAATCATGGAATCCCAGACTGGTTTGGGTTGGAATGGACCTTAAAGTCCATCCAGTCCCACCCCCTGCCATGAGCAGGGACACCTTCCACTATCCCAGGCTGCTCCAAGCCCCGTCCAGCCTGGCCTTGGACACTTCCAGGGATGGGGCAGCCACAGCTTCCCTGGACAACCTGTGCCAGTATTTCACCAGCCTCGTGGTAAAAACCCTCCCTACCAGGATCCTCAAACACCTCACGTGTCCCAAGGAAGAGAAATGGCACAACCACATCAGGAATGATTCCTATGTACACAGAGTGGGATGAAACAAGCTCTGCAGGGAAAGTCTGGTCCCTGCTCCCCTGATTTTCCTCATTCCTGACAAAAATTATGCTCTTTTGATGTAGTTTTTAAAATGCCACTTTGGAATAGCTTTTCTGCCAAGGAGCATAAATGGAGCAAAATCGCTTCAATTGCTGCCACAAGGTCCCCAGTAGGACAGAATTAAACTCATTTTTAGATGGCAGCGGCAGTCGGGATATGAAATTATGGTTGCTGGAATAGTTTCCAAGTACATTTATGTACTTGTTTCTCTACTAATATCCATCTTTGTAACGGACAGAAGTGTGAGCAGAAATCCATCTGCTTTAGCACAGGAGTGGGAATCTCTGGATGGCCACTAGCCAGGAGCAAGGGCACAAGGACATCAGGGTGGGACAACTGCGGGCGTAATTTAAATGTGCAGAAAATGAAGTCAAAGTAAGCAGGGGTGAGTAAAGTGGCACTGGTGTCCTACAAAAAGGGGGAAAAGGCTTCAGGGGACAAATGTCCACAGCAATATTTCTGTCCAGATCAGCAGCCATGACTTCCCACCTGAGCTGGCCACAATCCAGCCTTCCTCTAATCCAGTACTTCTCCTCCTCGGGCTGATGCTGTGATTTGGAAATTAATCACCCTGAACCACACCCATTTTCCCTAAACCACACCAAGCTCCTCTCACTGACACCCCCCCAATCCAGGCCATCCCAAGGGAGGAGTGCAGACAGGGAGCTGGGAATGGTGCTGCTGTCACTGCAGGCTTCCCTTCCCAAGAGGGATGCACATCACAGCTGGTTTAACTCATCTGCCTCCGAAATCTGCTCTGCTACTCAGGGAGCTGCTGCCTGAGCAGTGACACAGTCGCTCATCCCAGCAACACATTTCTGTGCCTTCCCCTCCTTCAAGGCATTTCAACCACTTCTCTGTATGAACAAACCTAACAAGACAAAAAATATTCCATTTATTATCTGATAGCTCCCTTATCAGGTCGCCAAGGAGGATCCCAGCATCCAAATCCCAGCCTGCCAAGTCTCCCGTGCCCGTGCCTGTACCCACAGGCTCCAAAACTCGGAGCAGGCAGAAGCAGGGAGTTCTCTATAACCCTCGCTCATCAAACAATGAACTGGAACTCCAAAAAGAATTAAATGTGACAATACCATAAAATTAAGCTACTTTATGCAGCTGTATGCAATCCAGCTCCACGAGATCCCCCTGCCCCTCTGGAATTGCTCTGGAGGCTGCAGCCATCAGTTGTTATTTGTTGGGCTGATTGAACGCGGGTTGAGCTTTGTTAGGACAAACTTCTCCAACATAAAATTTTACGCTGCTTCTCAGAGTAAATACAAATGAAGTTGCTAAGTGTGGCCTGTTCCCACCTCTCAGCTGTGGCTCTGAGTTTGCATCCAAGGATTAAAGCCATTTGATGAGCTTTTACAGTAGCACGGACATGGAAAACTCGGCTGCTCGGGTCCTTGGACTTGCTCAAACTCCTGGCAGTAAATGTGGGACCCTAAGTGTGGGACCCTAAGTGTTCCCAGCAGTCCTACAGAAACAAGGATGGCATCAGGAACCCCCCAAACAGGGCTGCTTGAAAAACCCAAACCCCAACAGTCCTCTGCAAACTGCCTGAGGAACACCGTCAAATCCACAAAACCCTCAGGGCTGAGCAACGCTCAGACGGGGCTCATAAAATGATAACTCTGAGGTTAACACAAGGAAAAGAGGGATGCAAAGTGTGTCCGTGCTGAGTTTGGTGGGTCTGAAGGAGAATCCAAGCTGCAGGTTAGCAGGATCGGGATGAATTTTGCCAAGGCTGGCAAACAGCAACAGCTCCTGGTATTTGGTACTGACTCAACTCTTCAATTGGAGAATCTTCAGGATTACTTCTGGACAACATAATTAACTTCCTTCAGTGTTTAAGGAAGTTTTAAGGGGTGCTTGTGGGTGTTATTCCAGCCTTTCCTGGAGAGGGAAGCTGCCACTGGTTTCTCCCTCGTGTTGGCCAAAGAGAATTCACAAAGCACAGAAAGTAAAATTCAGTTAAAACTCAAGCTTACCCTTTTTCTTGTTTTTCACTGAACTTGGACCTACAAAGGGGGAAAAAAAAAGAAAATTAGTGAAATTCAGGGATCATTTCATCAGAGAAAATCCCCACTGCCATTTTATTTTCCAAGTGGACAATGGATGTATTTGTGGCCCATGCAGCAGCACAGGAACGGTCTCAGCTGAGAGCAGCAACCCAAATTTCAGAGCATCACAGAGTAGTTGGGGATGGAAGAGACCTTTAAAGATCATCTGGTCCAACCCCCTGCTGACTCCTTGTGAGCCAAGTTGTTTAAAAATAAGAATAAAACCCTAAAAAACCACAAAAGCAAAGAATTATTCTGAACTGGCTGTTTGAAACAATGGGAACCCAAACCTCCCGAGCATGGAGAGAAAATATTTACAGAGAAGCTGAGAAATGACAGGACTTTGTGAGCAGAGGCTGAAGTGTGAAACGTGTTCGGCTGCTTCCCCAAGAATTCATCACGGATGGGAATGAACTGCAAAAATCCCCAAATATTCCCTCACAATTCATCAGGGAAATCCCTCTAAAACCTGGAGTTTAGCACAGCAGTGACTTAAATCACCTCTAACTGAGATAAAATTATAACCAGCTGAAGGTAATGAGGTTGCTTTGAGTCTGAGGGGGTGGAGAAAGGTAAATTCCCAACAGAAAAGCCATTTTCCCATGGACAGTTAGAGGAAAGGACCAGAGAAATTACCCATCAACCTTACTGATGCCTTTCCAACAGGAATATTGATCTTCCTACATTGTACTGTTGGCTCATGGGAAAAGGATGGTATTATCTACAAAAGGCATTATCTGTAAAAGACATTATCTATAAATGGTGGTAGCTATAATTTTAAGGAGAAATTCTTCCCTGTGAGGCCCTGGCACAGGGCGCCCAGAGAAGCTGTGGCTGCCCCATCCTTTGAAGTGTCCAAGGCCAGGTTGGACGGGGCTTGGAGCAGCCTGGGATAGTGGAAGGTGTCCCTGACCATGGGGATGAATGAGCTTTAAGGTCCTTCCAACTCAACCCAACCCATTCTACGATTCTATTATCTAAACGATAATTTCTGCTAATTTACTATTTTAAATAATATTTTTATAGTATTTTTTATAATATTCACAGGTTGGACAACACATGGGTTCCTAATGATGCCATCCCAGTATCCCACTAGGAAGCCACACCAGACTGCAAAACCTTTTAGGCTGGGCAACCAAGCTCCTGATTCTGCACTTCTGAGCCCCACCAGTGTGCACTGTAGCCACCAGCCAGTGAACAACATTAAAAGAAGAAAAAAATCCCATTTAAAGATCCCAGCCCATCCCAACCCAGCGAGACGCGAGCGGCTGTGCCTCGGCAGCCCTCAGAGTCACGAGAGTTTATTTCATGTTCCATAGATCCCACCATTAGCACCAGAACCAGAGTGAAAGTACAAATAGCTGTGGCCAGCCAGACACATTTGGGCTGGCTGGATCCAATTAGCTTCAAAGATGACTGGGAGGAATGAGAACCACATGGGATGTCAATGTTCGCAGTGTATATTACAACACACGCATCTGTTCCAGGCACGGCAGAGAGAGATGTTATGGATCTGCAAGTGGAGCTTTCGACAGACACAAAAATATTCCTGACATGAGGGGGGGGAAAAAACCCAGGATTATTAAGCTCGGGAGCTTCTGAGTCTCTCTGGGGTTTGCATCTGTTCGCCTCCCGAGAGCAGAGGGGGATCGTTTAATTGGAGTGAGGAGCTGAAGCTTCTGATGCAGCAGAATTTCCCTCGGTTTTGCTCAAAATGCGAAGTTCATGAGCTACTGCTCCATTTAGGCTAAAATGGTGATAAATTACAGAGTCTAAGGTGAGGGCCATCAAAATTTCAGATCAATATTCTCCTCAGAACTAAAGGTGCTGAGACACAAGGCTTGAAAACTTGGCTTGATGGACATTGTCCCAACATTGATGTGCAGAGGAGAAAAATGGTAATTAAAAAATCCTTTCTGCCAGGGTGTTCAGAGACCACAAACCAATATTTAACATTAAACTTGTCAAAATATTTTAAAAAACTTGTTCAAATATTTAAACCTGTCAAATGGAGGGATTGAACATATGGATAATATCGTTAAATATAATGGATGCCCCATCCCTGGAAGTGTCCAAGGCCAGGTTGGACAGGGCTTGGAGCAACCTGGGATAGGGGAAGGTGTCCCTGCCCATGGCAGGGGAACAAGGTGAGCTTTAAGGTCCTTCCCACCCAATCCAGTGTGGGATTCCCACTGGTTACCTCTCAATTGATGGTTAAATACCTACAAGTTAAGCAAACCTGAGTCTTTCCCAGACTCTTCCCCCACACTGCCAATCCCACCTCCCCATCCCATTCCTCCAGTGGAAAGGCTCCAAGACTCAAAGCCTGTTATCCAACCCACATTTATTTACCGTAGTTTCATGCAGGCCTTGATTCCAAGGATAGTCTAAGAGAAAATTCGGGTTTTTTCCACTCCAGGATGTGGATCACAGGTGTATCCACCATGTTCCTCCACTGTACGGGCGTATAAAAAACCAAATTACAGGCTATCTTCTGCTGCTCCAGAGTCTACAGACCTGCCACCTCCATGGAGAAGGAAACTGGTTTGACTTCAAGAATTCCTGACTGATCAATGTCTCCCATCCCTGATTCCAGGGACTTTGCCATGCTGCAGTTGAGGATGTATTCCAGTCCCGTTGGGATCTGAGAGCAACCCAACTTCTCAGCTGTACCCTGGCACCTCTTTTCCCTTCTTTATAAGAATAACCTTGAGAGCACCTTTCTGCTACTCATGAATCCCTTTCCGTATCCATCGGGAATGTCCTAGAGATCCAGGTGGTCCTGCCTGCTGGGATTGAATGTGACAGGCACCTGAGCACAGTTATTCTTCCCGACTTCTGTCCTTCTTCCCACTAATCCCGCCTCTCCCACCCCCTTTCCACATGCTGTCCACTCTCCTGTGAGGTCAAACCAGGCCCAGACCTCAGGAAGTCCATCCCCTTCTACTTTTCCCATCTTTCAACTGGAATTAAATTTGTGTTTAAACTCTGATCTCTTCTTGAAGGAGTTGTCAGCTCTGTTCACCCCTTGGTTTAGGGGGAGGGAGGTTGGCCATAACTGTTAACACAGAAAAGGATTGGGAGAGCCGGGCAGGCTGGATGGCTTTGAAGGATAATAAGCATGGAATGAGATTCAGTCATACAAAATATACAGTCCTATAAAATATATATACATGGGAAATAATAAAGTGTTCTGGAGGATGCTGGAGGACACCTGCACGTGCTCAGCTGCTGCTGCTCAGCCAGGCAAGGCAGAAACACAACCCTAAAATGGGAATAACTCTGGAAAACATGGGGAAATCCTGCTGCCACTTAGTGAAGGAGTGAGGAAATCCTGGGAGCAGTGAAGTCAATTCTGATCATCTGATACAGAAAGATGAATTGAAATGAGAAGAATTCCACAGAAAGGCTCCTGGGAAGGGCAAGAAGTGGCAAGTGCGCTCGCCTTGATAGCCATCAATGCTAGGAGAGGGGTGAGAGCACCACTGGGAAAGGCTAAAGAAGGAGAAGACCTGCAGGCTTCAAGGACAGCGCTGGCACATCCAAATTGCTCCCCAAGACCATTGAGTTGGGAATGAGAAGCCTCCCAAGGAGGAGCACAGGTCTAGAGGGGATCTTCTGGCTCAGAGTGAGCCCTCCTGTGTCACAGGTCACAGCTGGAAAGTCTCTCCAAAGTCCATCAGTCCCTCTGGAATGCTGTTTCTGGGATTATTTTTGCCTAACCACCGAAGCCATCGCTGGTGAAGCTGCCACTTGAAATGTTCCAGATATGTGATCCACTCCTACCATTGATATTCCCGTTCCCTGGACTTCCTGTAGGAAAAGCCCCTGAGTCTGCTGCAGTGACTCGGGCCAGCTGAATCCCTCACCGCAGGACAGGATTCCCCCAGGAAAGGTGGGAGCAGGAATGCTGCATGCTGGGCTCTGGACACCCTGGCTGTGAGCAGCGCTCCAGAGCTTGACTCCCCCAAAAGCTGATTTTCCACAGCTGCTGGGAAAATGAAAGGGAAGGACATCAGAAAAGGAGGGAATGTCAAGCCAGCAACAGTGGTAAACTTGGAGGGAAAAGTAGAAGCAGGAAAGATGCCTCTATATGATGACAAAAGATCCCCAACCCAAACAGAGCCACCACAAGTGGAAGACTCCAAACAATTCCAAGCCACTCCAAAGAATTCAAGGTCCCTTCTAGCAGAAGCACTTTGGGTTCAGAGGCAAACATCTCACTTGAAGCCGAGGAAAATATTTTCAAGAGATGAGTTTTTGGTGTGCAAACCTCCAGCTGTGGCCCAGCCAGCAGCAGAAGATATCTCCCCATGCTTCAGGCAGCAGGTTCCAGCCCCAGCTCCTGCAGCCCTACCATCTGCTGGATCACTTCCAAGGCCTTCAGAAAAATCCCAGATGGTGATGCAACTCAAGGATATTACATGTGACATGTTTGCTCTTAGCAAGATTAATAGAGTTGACTTTGCCCCCCCTCCAATCTCTCTTTCTGCACGCTACACACTGCTATGATTTACTATAAATACAGAAATATCCCAAACTTCTTTAGGACATCTGCTGATATAAATAGGATATTAAAAAACCCCTGCATTCCCTTATTAGCTGTGTGTGTGGATTAACAAGAAATAGCTTAAATTCCTGCCAAACAGTTCCAACTGGTTTTACGGACGGGAACAGATCTTTGTAATTACGCTGATTTTATATCAAACCTATAAAAAGCTGACCATTATAGGAATAAGTCAAACAAAGGATACACCTAAGGAGGTGCTGAACATGCTGGAATTCCCAGTTGCCAAGAGCAGGACAAAGCCAAGGAGTGCCACAACCATGTTTTAGCAGCATCATTTGATTCAGGATGTGACACCAAGCGATGTCTTCAAAGTGTTCATCCATTTTGGGAAAGGTACATGGCAGCAGCCACCATTTTTGGGTATCCATCCATCCGTCCGTCCGTCCATCCATCCATCCATCCATCGTAGCCTGTACCAACCTGTTTTCAGCATTCATTAGGAATTATTGATCCTCCTCCTATTTCCTAGCACTGAGTTACTATGGAATATCCTCAATCTTCTTACCTAAGTGCGACTCTGGTTTGGGGACACATAAGATCAGGTAATTCAACTGAGGCACCTCTGTGTTTCTATCTCCACTCTGCCCTGGGAGATGAGAGGATGGAGGTACTGAGGAACTATCCTCATCCCAGGTTACAGATTAGAGACAAAATCCTGGTGATTAAGAAGATGTCAGCATCATCCAGAAACACCACATCAGTTCTCACTCCTTCATAAAATAAACATTAAATTATTAAGTCACAGAATCATGGAATGGTTTGGGTTGGAAGGGACCTTTAAGCCCATCCAGTCCCACCCCCTGCCATGGACAGGGACACCTCCCTCTAGCCCAGGTTGCTCCAAGCCCTGTCCAATCTGGCCTTGGACCCTTCCCAGGATGGGGCAGCCACAGCTTCACTGGGAAATCTATTCCAGCCCCTCACCAGCCTCACAGGGAAGAATTCTTTCCATATGTCCAACCTACATTTCCTCTCTTTCAGTTTGCACCTGTTTCTCCTTGTCCTGTCACTACAGTTCCTAATGAGGAGTCCCTCTCTGGCTTCCTCGTAGGTCCTTTCAAACAGTGGAAGTGGTGGAGTGCCCATCCCTGGAGGTGTCCAAGGATGGCCTGGACGTGGCACTCAGTGCTCCCAGCTGGTGACAAGCTGGGGATCAGGCACAGCTTGGACTGGGTGATCTGGGAAGGCTTTTCCGACCTTGAGGACTCTGGGATTAGTCCTACCCATCAACCAACCCGTCCATCCCTATTTGACCAATACTAAAGATGGAAAGAGCAGCTCAGGTGTTCCTTGAGATCCCAGGCGGTGATGAACCTCCTGCCATCCGGGATTTCAGTTTTCCCAATGAACGAGAAACCTCCAGAACTCGGCTGTTGCCTTTCCAGCACTGGTGCAGTGACATTCACTTCATTCCCATGGGTAGGAGAAATGTAAAGCTTTTCAAATATTCTTAAGTGTGGGGTTATTAATGCCAGATTCTGGTGGATTGGGGAAAGAGGGATGTTAGCTCCCAACACATGCCTAATCTAGAACATGTGGTTTCAGGGGAGGTTTGGAACCAATATGTTTTCAACATTTTCAGGAAATTTGGTCTATCCAGATGAAAGCTTCTTGGACCCTACTGAACTATCAGTCAGTGATACAAACACTGAAACAACAGGAATTTTTTCCTTTTTCCCTGAAAAAGAAAGTGCTTCTTCACCAACTGCAGACAGAAAGCAATTGGGCTTGAAGAGCAGCTTTGGGAATATTACTCCAGAATATTTAGAAAATGTGATAAATGATAAATCTAGGAAAATATCCCAGAGGTAAATCACATCCTGTGCTACTCCAGAATTCTGGTGTGTCTTCCCAGGGTGGTTTTTTGATGAGGAAGGGGAAACTTCTGCTGAGAGTAGAGGAAAGGTGCTGCCCACACCTACAGGAGCCCAAGTCAGGGGTGTGAACTAGAACTAATTTCAATAAATCTGAATACAGAGAATACGTTTTGTAAGGAAATGGGGAGGGAATTCATGGCACAAAGTAGGCGAAGGATGAAACACCACTGTGGGATGTGTGAGTCCATAGGGCAGAGCCCAGGGCATTCCAGGCTTTCCTCAGCCACCACTTTTCCTTCTCTCCCTGCTTTTGTTTCAATCTTGTTTTAAAACTCCTCAAAACTCTCGTGTGAACACAGCCACCCTTAACGGTCTTTGCCTAGTTAAACCTTAAACAGAGATGCTCCACAACAGCACCCCACAAACCAGCGTTCCCTCCCTGTCCTTCACCCAATGGGATCTTGGTCCCATGCCGTTCCCAGAGTCACCAGAGTGCCATCCCAGCCTGCTCCACCTGCACAACACAAGCCCTGAATTTCAGGAGTCTGCTTTGTGTCGCCCTGTCCCCTTGTGGAGCGAGAGGCTGCTGAGTCCCCAGAAATGGCTCGGGGACAGTGACACTTGTGACCCCCCAGCTGGACTGAACTGCCCCAAACCAAAGCCGGTCTTCTCCAGCCCGGGAGATCAAGGACAGTTTGCAGCTCGTTTTGGACTCTTCTGAGGCACTCCCTTGGCTCCACCCAATTTTTGAGGCAATTCTTCATCTCTCTGATGGACTTTTCATGTGTCTCCAGGGGAAGTGTCCTGCACTGAGGTCACTCCCGGGGCTGCTTGGCCACAGGGTGGGAGAAGAGCTCGTGCCCCGACACCAAGGGCTGGGAATCATCTCTCATGTGGTGGCTTAGGGATGAGAGTGGCCTTTGCTGCCTCACTGCTCCTCTCCTCGCATTCCACCAAAGGACAAACCTCCATCCATGTGTCATCCAGATGAGCAGATGCTGCTCCAGGAGCTCCATGGATCAGTAGCCTGCTCCCTCCCCATTCCTCTGATCCCAAACACCAGCCCCCAGTTCAAGCTCATCGGGCTGAAAACAAACAGAGAGAAGTCACAGCTCATCCCTGGAATCCCTGGAGCGACACGAGATGCCAGAGAGCCACAATCTCTCTTCTCAAACAGCTTCAGACCACGTAAGCTCTCATCAGGAACAGGTTTTTTTTGCTGTTGAGAAAGTTTTTTTTCTCCTGCCAGTACTCAGAGATTTTTGCTTGGTTTGACAAAACCCAGGACTCCTCGGGGAATAATTTGGTGAAGCTCCTAAGGACAGTTAAATTCACAGATAATGCCAATAGTAGGTTGTGATGTAGTTTATCCTGTTCTTTAATCATATTCCAGGGAAAAAATCTGGTTACTGCAGATGATCAGAACCAAAGTGTGAACAGGAGACAGAACCTAAGGGACAACCATTATCAATCTGATTTTTGCTCCAGGTAAAGGTGCTGTGGGGAGCACCCCCCAGCTGGAAAGGACAAAAGGAGCAGGATGAACTAGTTGCGCTCATGCATTCCACAGGTTTTTCCACCTTCAGAAGGGTGATGGGACTCGAAGGGCACCAGGTGCTGTCTGAAGGGAGGTGCTGGAGCAGATAGAGCCTCACCAGCGCTGCGTATCTCCTGCCTAAGGGCTTTTTGGCATGAGGAAAAATACAGGTGCGGGACTGTAGGAGAACCAGGATGGAACAGCACCCGTCCTTTAGAGGTCTGTCACCTCTGCCACGGTGCCGGTCTCATTTAGGAGGAGAGGCTGGATTCAGTCATTTCCTGGGGTTCTGTCCACCCTACAACCTCAATTCTGCTCTCCAAGACCCAGAGCTCTGCTGAAAATCCCTCCTCACTTCCTTGCGCAAGGCAGACGTGTCCCTGCTCACTGCAACGGGAATTTCCAAGGCTTTACAGGACAAAAGGAACAACCAAGGTGATTTATCTCCTCCATCCCATCCAGATCCACTTTGGGATCAGTGGCAAGGCAGCAGGAGAGGCTGCTGGTACCAGAAGGCTCTAAAAAACCAGCTCCAGTCTCTGAGTAGGTGCAAGAACACCACAGCACAAATGTGGTCACGAGTAAAGACAAAATCCTGCTCCCAATTAACTCCAGAGCCACTGTTGCTGGCAAAATCCTCTTGCACTGCCTCCTCAGAAACACAAAAAGCCAATCAAACAGAAATCTCCACCCTTCTCAGCTCTGCTCCCACATCATCAGTCCCAGCCAAGTTCCTGGGGTTCACACCAGAACCTGTGGCCATCATATTTCATTTTCCACCCTCTGGCTGGCTCTGGAAGGAGGATGTGATGCGCCTTTTGTTTCCCTTCAGGCATTTCGGTTGGATTCCAAGTGCAGAGCTGACAAACAACATTCCCAGTTCTAATTTGAGGATCCCAAGGCTTTTTTTGGCTGCTGGCTGGAGTCACCAGGCTGATTTTCTATCCACCACTGCACCCTCTTGCCTCCTTTATCAATCCCACATATTTAAATCCAACAATCTGAAGCGCAGCCTTACAGCTGTGTTTTTATTTTGTTTGTTTTATTCGGTTGTTGCCTAACACAAAACACTGACATTTTTCAGTCACATCCCACTAAGATAAACAACGAACATATGTCATGAATTCCTGCAGAAATGATTCCCAAGTGGGGCAGCAGCAAGGTTTGAAGCGGGAGTACGAGAGGCTCTCCTGAATTGTTTGCTGGATGTTTGAAATGAGCTCGTCCCGTGGTTATCCATAAGGAATCGAGGGCAGGTGGGAGGAAACCTCTCTGACTGTCTCATCCCTGCAGAACTTGACATGTTTTTCCTCCTCCCATCAATAATCCTGCCTAATTGGATGGAAAACCTCCATGGCATTGAGCAGCTGCCTGAGAACTGATGGTTTAATTACACGGAAAAACATGGGATCTATATCCAAGGACCTACCCATGTGCATCCACACGTACTTACAGCTGGATGAATCTAAAAACGGGGAAAAGGGAGGGGGAAAAAAAAGGCAAAGAAGGGGGAAAAAGAAGGAAACCCAAGAAAGACCTCATCACTTGTGGGAGGATTTGGATGAATTCAATAAGGGGGAAAAAGAAGGGAAAAAAGTGGGAAAAAAGGAAACCCAGGAGAGGCTCTACCACTCTTGGGAAGTGTCACCCAAGTGAAACCCCTGCAGCAGCTGGGACACAGGGAATGCTGCCTGGCTCAGCCAACCCTTGCATTTATCCATTGAAACCAATTAAGGCACTTCCCCAAATCCTGCTAGAATTAGTGGGATCTGATATGACTCCAACAATGTCTCCGTACATCACGGCCAACAAAGCCCTCATGAAAACATTCAACCCCAGCCTCATTCACAGCTTTTTCCCTAAAGAATTCCTCACTGGAGCTCTGAAGCTCTGGCCTTGTCTTTGGGCCGGTGCAGCTGCTCTGTGACAGCCGAGAGGGTTCCAGTGAGTGCCCAGAGAGGGCACAGTGAGGACAATCACAACTGCCACCACCAGAGCAGCAGCTCCAGCTTTGGCAGTTCACAGAACCCCAGGACAATTGGAAGGGACCTCTGGAGATCATCCAGTCCAAGGCAGGGTCAACCCCTTGGAGCAGGCGACACAGGAACACGTCCATGTGGGTTTGGGATGTCTCAGAGAGGGAGACTCCACACTTTCCCTGGGAAGCTGTTCCAGAGCTCTGCCACCCTCATGGTAAGAAGTTCTTCCTCGTGTTGAGGTGGAACTTCTTGTGCTGTAGTTTATGGCCATTGCCCCTTGTCCTGGAGCCTGGCATCATCCTTTGACATCCCTTGGAGATATTTGTATGGATTATGAGATCCTCTCAGCCCTGCCATGACCCCCCCAGCCAGAAAAACAAGCTTATTCATCCCAAAATCTGCAGGAGGAGGATCCCTGTGGTTGCTGGGGCAGGACCTGAGGGGAGGCTCAGGTGAGGAAGGTGGATCTGATCCAGCTCTGCACCAGTTCCTCCACTTGGAGCGACCAGATGGGCCTGAAGCACGTGCTGAGCCTGCAGAACCTCCCTGGCTGAGGGCTTTTTCATCGGAATCAAAGCTCAGCTGCAAATCCTCCAGCAAAGAGACAATGGAGCCTCTCATGCTGCGGGAAGGGAGCAGCAGCTTCCAGAGGAGTCCGGCATTTCCAGCGCTCGGTGCAGCTCAGCTGCACTCACGGCTCAGCTGCAGCCACATTCCTGCCCCTCTGGAACATCTGTTCTCCTCTCATTAGTGCTGGCCCTGTTTTGTAACACAACGAACTCTGTGAGATTCCTGAAGCTCAGTGTTTGACCCGGGGCATTCCGAAAAGCCCCGGGTCTCAGGAGTGGAATTCAGACAGAATCACCAGTCACTTCCAATAATGTCGCTCGCTGCTCAAAGCGCAGCTGGAAAAGGAGCTGAGCTCTGGTCAAGTTTGAGCACAGCCCCTGGGAGCTCAGAATCCACCCAAAAGTGCAGTCAGGACAAGTGTCTGAGAGTGCCACCAAGGTGACAATGACCAGAGAATTCCTTCTCATCCTCAGCAACTCCAAATCTCCCAGTGGCCACCCCACAGCCTCATCCCAGCCAGGGAAGCACAAACACCCCCAGAGCAGCTCCAGGGATGGACCAGATCAGCAGCACCTCATCACAGCTTTGTAAACATCCAAATAATGAAGCAGAGTTCCTTCTGGAACAATCCAGATCTCAACTGGAAGGGCTGCTGAAGAAGCCGGGGGGCAAAGTGAGGTTGTGGATGGGTCAGGACACACCGACCATTATTCCACTGTGATCCCTGTGAGGTGGGACAATTCCTCGCCCTGGACACCACACAACTGGGCTCGTGCCTCTCCCAGCTTTTCCTATTTAACATCCAACTGGGACAGCAACATAGCAGAGCTCAGTGAGGAATTCTGGGCTCCAGAGTTAGAGAATCACGGAATCATAAACTGGTTTGGTTGGAAGGGACTGTAAAGCTCATCCCATTCCACCCCCTGCCATGGGCAGGGACACCTTCCACTAGCCCAGGTTGCTCCAAGCCCTGTCCAGCCTGGCCTTGGACACTTCCAGGAGCATCCACAGTTTTTCTGGGCACCCTGTGCCAGGGCTGGAACCGACACCTAAACACCACTCTGGGTTTTTAAGGACAAGACCTTAAACAGATCCCTGTTATCATAAGCCTGGGAATAACATGGAGATAGGGATATGTAAATAAGATGCAGCCTTAATTTTGCCACAGTAATAACAAATACTGACAGCAACAACCCAGGAAAGCGATTAGTTTACCCCCAAAGATTAAAACATCACATTATTCCCTATTTCTCCCATTTAGGGGGAAATCACAGAGAAATTATGGGGAAATCAGTAAGAATAAGCACTTTGCGATGAGCCTTTCCTTCTGGGAGCGTCTCCCGTGCTCCAGGATCCAGGAAATGTCCAGTATTTACTGCGTGCTCATCACCATGGTTTCGGAGCACAATAAGGCTCTATGGCCCTGCATCCATCTGTGTTTCTGGGAATGCCGGGGCTTTGGGAATTGCACGGGGCCGACACAAAGGCACCCATTGTTCTGGAGGCAGAGGGACGAACCTGCCCTTTCCACAGGAGAGGAAGCCGGCAGGAAAAGTTGCTATTGTGAGCTGGATATTAAAAAAAAACACGGAAAAAAAGCCCTATTGCATCATCAGTGCTGCTGGGTTGGGAAACGGGAATGGCTGAGACAGGGCACCTGTGGGACTGAGGGCTGTCCAGGGGGAGCCAGGCATCCCCAGCCAGGCTGGCATCAGCTACCTGCTAAACCATCCCAAAAACATCCAAAATCCTCCTAAACCCACCCTGAAAGTCAGGTTGGCATCAGCTACCTGCCAAACCATCCAGAAACTATCCTAAACCCACCCTGAAAGCCAGGCTGGCATCAGCTACCTGCTAAATCATCCAGAAAACATCCAAAATCTACCCTATATCCACCCTAAAACCATCTTAAAATCACCCTAAAACCACTCTAAAAGCCAGGCTCTGGTATGAGCTACCTGCTAAACCATCCAGAAATCATCCTAAACCCATCCTAAAAGCCAGGCTGGCATCAGCTACCTGCTAAATCATCCAGAAAACATCCAAAATCTACCCTATATCCACCCTAAAACCATCTTAAAATCACCCTAAAACCACTCTAAAAGCCAGGCTCTGGTATGAGCTACCTGCTAAACCATCCAGAAATCATCCTAAACCCATCCTAAAAGCCAGGCTGGCATCAGCTACCTGCTAAACCATCCAGAAACCATCCAAAACCCACCCTAAAACCATACTGAAATCACCCTAAAACCACCGAGCAAATCCTAAGAGGGTGAAACTGGACCCACGTAGCTGGAGCATCACTTCCAAAGCTCCAGGTAGGAGCAAGGATGGGGAAGAGCTTTAAATCCCCCAGAATTTCATCTTCCTTTCAACCCAAAGCCATTTGCAGTGCCGGAGTTCTCCTCCAGGACTTTGCTCGGCAGGAAGAACTGCCAAAGTAGTAGGAACCAAATTGTTGTCAGCTTAAGGCCAGCCATCTGCTCAGCCTCTTCCCAGCTGCCATGCTCCCAATCAAAGCCTGGAGAACAATCCCTGATGTTTCTCACCAAGCTCAATATGAAAAAATCTAGCAAGGGAAAAAAAAAACCCAAACAACAAACCAACAACCCCAAACCCAAAATGCAAAAAAACCCAGAAACCAGGAAAGCAGCCCGGCAGGGATCTAACTGGGAACAGAGATGAAAGTAGGAGAAAAAGAAACTATTTTATTTGTTTAAAACAATGTTTTTTAAAGAGTCCTATTGACATCTGCTTTGTAAATGCTCTGTCATTATTTATAACCTCCAGAGCACGGAATTGTCTCTGGAGTTACAACCATGCTACTCCCAGATTTTGGCTCTGTTAGCAAAGAGCCAGCAGCATTTTTACTGGCACTCTGGGAATAGAGATCTAACATTTCATACCCAGTTTATTTAAAAGCGGACTAATTTAACATCCTTGATGGTTCCTTTTAGCACAACTGTTGCTAATTAGCAGCTCCAGAATGGTTTGTTCATCTGGGAGCAGCGGCGGTTCCACGGCAGCATAAATACACCAGGGCAAAAGGGAAGGAGGGGGAAAGGAGAAAACAGGGAAGAGGCATTGGAGAGGGGCAGGTTTTAGGGAATTAAAGGAAATGAGCGACAGGTGGAGATGGGAACACTGAGGAGAAAAGAGGCAGGAAAAATAGAGTGGAAAAGGATAATCCTGGGCCCTGAGAAGCTGGAAAAATTGGTGGCAGGTTTTAAAGCTGTGCAAAAGTTGGGTTTGGTGGCATGGACTGGAAAGTGGCTTCAAGATGATGATCCCAGGACTGGGACAGGCACCAGCCTCCAGAGATCCTCCGGGATGCCCCAGGGCTGGAGGGATGCAGGGACAAGGAGAGGGACCTCGGCCAGGACATGACCTCGGCTGCTCTCACTGGCCCCAGGGCACTGTGGGTGCAGGGCCACCACCCAAAATTAAGCAAAGCCAACCACAAAACATGTCAGGGGTCAGACGGCTGAAACCAGAGTCCTCCAAGGAGGAGCCCCTGAAATTCCAGGGCCGTGTTTGGGAGTGACAGGATCCAGATGATGGCTTTGCACACAATTTTCCTTGCATTTTTTAACAAAGAGGCACCAAAGCAGCTTTGCTGCTCCCATGTCCCATCCCTGTGGCTCTGTGCTCTGGGCACAGCCAGGGCCATCACCCTCCCCTGGCTGCAGGGAACCAGCTCTGCCCTGTCCCAAATCTGCCTCTTTCACAGCAAAAGGCTTGAAAGCAAATCCTCCAAAAAGAAAAAGCTTTTGGGAAAGGAACCGTGTTCTCCCTGATGTTTATAAATCATCAAAGCCAGCCCGTTGTTGGTACCAGGATGAGCAGGACTGGAAGAGCCGGGAAGGGTCGGAGCAGCCTCCCTCCAACCCCAGCCTCCACGCTCGGATCACTTTGGTCTTTCCCTGCATGTGTAAAAGCACTTGAAAGTTCATAAAATTAATTCCAGACAAATATTAGCGAGGCCTCAAGTGGAAAGCACATCTCCTTCCTTCTGGGAATTTATAGTTCAGCCACTTTTATCTTCGGGAGGCTCTTTGGAGATCAAAGATTTGATCAACTTTCCCTTCATGAAACTCACGAAGAAAACGGTGTTACCAGGACCATGACATGATTTTATTTATTAGTTTAATGATTCATTGCCCTGCTCTGACAGCAAGATTCCTTCACACAGGTCTAAAACAAACAGCCCGAGTTCCCCAAGGCCGTGGCTCTGTTTGTTTCTCGATTTTATGGTTGTTACAAGGTCAAGCCCTGCCCTGACAGCTCCCACTTGTTAAATGCAGCTCTCAAACCACCATGGCCAAACACGGGGCAACCACTTGCCAAAGCCAGAGGGACACAACCTGTCACTCTGGCAGTCTTCCCCATCTCCATCACCTATGGGGTCCAAATCCCCGATTTTCAAAAAGACACAGGTAAGAGTCACAGCATCAGTGAGGATGGAAAAGGCCTTCGAGACCATCCTGTGAGAGATGCCAGCCCGCAGCACTGAGTGCCACATCCAGGTGTTCCTTGGACCCCTCCAGGGATGGGGACTCCAAACCTCCCCGGGCAGCCCCTTCCAGTGCCTGACCACTCTTTCCATGAAGAAATTCCTCCTGGTATCCAACCTGACTCTCCCCTGGCACAGTTTGAAGCTGTTCCCTCTCATCCTGTCCCTGTTCCCTGGGAGCAGAGCCCGACCCCCCCTGGCTGCCCCCTCCTGTCAGGGACTTGTGCAGGGCCAGAAGGTCCCCCCTGAGCCTCCTTTTCTCCAGGCTGAGCCTCCCCCAGCTCCCTCAGCTGCTCCTGGTGCTCCAGCCCCTTCCCCAGCTCCGTTCCCTTCCGGGGACTGGGTAAGTGGTGGAAGTGCTCTGCACCTCTGGAGTGACTCAACTCTGAGCATCCAGAGAACATCAAGGAAATCCGGGGAAGGACTGCCAGTCATGAAAGGACAACACTGGGCACAAGGGTGATGGGCAAAACCCTCGTTAGACACCAACCTTCAGCCTCTCTTCCTCTCCTCAGCAGCTCTCTGCACATCTGGCAAGGCAGAGGCAGCCTGAGGGATGAAGTTAATCCCTCCCAACATCTGCCGGCAGCGCTCCATCGACACCGCTCGCCTCCAGTGGGAACTTGCTACTACACAAGCGACTGGTGAAGACACTGGGATAGATTTCAAGGAGACTGGGAGAAGGACTGGGATGCTGCCTGAGCCATCTGAGCACCAGAGCGACACCGGCTTCAAAACTGATGGCCCACACTGGGCTGGAATCACTCAGGGAGTCTGTACCAAATGCATCAGACTTGTCAGCATTCCAGGGAAAAGGAATCCAGGGAGTTTCACCAAGCTCCTTCTTGGAGCAGAGCCACAGGGAAATGCTTCTCCACTGTGAAACTGCAAAGGTTTCAGGGGAGATGAGAAACTCACGGAGCTGGGCTGGAAAACTAAGAATGATAACGGAGTCAGCACTCGGGCTTAGCTGCACACAGACCACGACTCCACCAGTTCTGTCCTGCTTTCCCTGGCATCCAGTCCTTTCTCCTCTCCTATAAAAGGGGATCTGCGCTTTCCTGCAGTAGGGAAGCATGGGAGCTCTTCCAGGAGTTCATGCTCCTGTCTTTGTGTCATGACAATCACAGAAAGCCAGGACTGGAAATCAAATTCCTCACAAAGAAATCAGGAACTTTTCTGCTCTTTTAATCCAAGCTTTGTACAACTTTGCCTTCCCTTCACACGGGCTTTGACCCCACCTGAGACTCCACAGCAACACAAAACCTCTTTAGAGCAGCCACCAGTTTGGGATGCAGATGTTCCCAGCTGTTTGTTGGATTGTGAAAAGCTCCTTGATGATTTTAAGCAAAGCCGGGTGCGCAGGACAACAAATAAAGGCAAACAAGTACAAATTAAAGCCTTTAACAATCACAGTTCGAGGAGTCAAGGATGGAATTCCTAAACAGCATTAATTCACACAAGATCTGCAGTTGCAGAAATCAGAACTCCTGGAATTCCTCATCTGGGAGGGAACCAAAATCAGGGAGAAGCTGAGCAGGACTCACCGTCGGGCCCTTCACTGCCTTTACTCCTTTTATTCCGACGGACGCGCCTCCCTTCTTCTCCAACGTGCAGCTTCTCCTCAGGGTGAAAGAAGTTCAGCAAGGCCAGCTGCGAGAAAAGGGACAAGTTTAAGCATCTTTGCAAGGCTGGTTTAGCCAGGCTGAGAGATTGGAGCCTGAATGCCAAATCCTTCCCGTCAGGGATAGAGCGGGAGATGCGAGATGGTTGCTCACAGATCTCAGCCAATCCCAAGGAGATGTGTCCCCTCAGAAGCAGTCTAAGACTTGGGAAAACTCCTCCTGATGGGTTTTGGCATGGAGAATCCTTCCCCCAGGAATGGGGGACTGCAGGCCAGGGCTGCAGGGAGATCTATGGCTGGAAATAATCAAACACCTCAAAGGCTGACACGATAATTCCTAATTTTTCTCTGCAAAACTTGCTCAATCCTGGAGCTCTTTCTCCAGCATTACTCACTGCCAGTAAGTTTCCTCTCTCAAGCTCTCCTCCGCAAGCCTCATTAGCTACTGAGATTCAAAGGTCTTCAGGGACCTTTAAATCCAACTCAATATGCCACATAAATTAACACTTTAAACCTACAGCAACATTTGTAACATGAGATTTGCCAAGAGGCAAAAATTTTATGTAGCGACCTCTTATTCAAGAAAAAATTGCTGCTGCTTTAAAAACTCCTTAACAGATCAACATCCCGACCCAGAAACTGGAATTCGGGGTTAGAAACCAGAATCCCAGCTCATCACCAGCGGCGTTTTCCTGTTATTTCCAGTTCATAAAAGAGGGAATTCAAAGATCATTTAGGGACCAAACACCTTCTGTGCGTTCCTGCATCCAGCAGCCAGGGCTGCTCCGACCACGATGGCGTTTTCTTGCTGAAGAAACCCGATCGTGGTTACTTAAGCTGTAAATACACAGCAAAACCAAACACAGCCCAAGACAAGATCCAGGAGGTTTCAAAAAGCGGCCCCAAAGGTTATCGAGCTCATCATTGTTCTGAGAACAAAACCTGGCGCATCAAAAGCATCTCTGAAAGAGCAGAGAAGAACAAACACCTCCCCTGAATTGCCGGGCTCGTTAAGCTCCAGCCCATAAAAGTCCCTATCAAGAGCAATAATCGCTAAAGGCCCTTGGCTTTTCACAAGCCCCAGGGCTCTCACCTCCCCTCTCCCTGCGCATTCCCAAGGTATTTCCCAGGCACAGCTCCCCTCCCAACCTCAGCATCCCATTCAGATTTTACATCTGCATTTTGCTTTATTCCAACAAGTTCCGGTGCAGTCTCACAAATGGAAATGTTCGGAAACCCTTTGGTTTCCCAAAAAGAACCCCCACAAAGCGTTTCTCAGATTCCCAAACTGTTGCTATTTCCTTCTGTCCCTGTGCAGGCGGGTCTGCAAAATTCCTGGGTGTGGCTGAAAGGACCCCGAAACGCTGTGGGATGACCTGGGATCAGCTTCCCAGCTTCCCAAAGTCTCCCTACTGGGCTTTTAAACATCCCGAAAAAGCAACGATGAGTAAAACTTACCTGCCTAAGGGAGGCCAGTTACAGGGTTGGATGGAGAACTGAAGGCTCTCGTTTACAACAAGGAGTAAAGGGCGAGAACATGGGGCACAGCTCCCTGAGCCCACCTTCCCAAAGCTCCCACATCCCACTGCACTGCCCCAGGTGCGGAGCACTGGAGCAGGATGCTCCTGCAGGCACCACCAGCACCTTCCCTGACACACCAGAGCAGAGCAAGGGATGAGAACAAATTAATTTCTCTTCAAACCCCTTATTTAATTCACACTGAAACACCGCAGCACTAATTAAAGGAACAACTTGCATTATAATTCAGGTTAAAATGTCAATGAAATCCTCAGCGTGGCTTTGGAATGCTGCTATTGCCTGGATCATCATTATTGGAACTTTACAGAACAGGGTGAAATAGCGGCTGTTCCTCCAGGCTGAACAACCCCAACTCTGCTGCTCTGCTCCAGGTTTTAATCTGATGTCACTTGTCACTGACCACTCAGAAAAACACTAAATTTTGACTAAAAGTAATCTGTCCATTAAACTTTGTGTTTCTAGCCATAAAGAGAAATGACAGTGAGGGTGAGTGATTAAAACACACTTTTTACTTAGGAAATAAACTCATAAAAGCAGCTCGTGACACTAACTGACCACAGCAGCTGCTGCTTTGGGACAACTCTCATGAAACGGTGTTTTCCAGGAGCAGTGACACATCAGCACTCCTCACTCAACCTGGGAATGGACACAACTGGTGTGAGCAGAGAGAGGGGCCTATCCCTAGGGAATACCTTCCATAGTGCTTTGAATTATGCAAATAATGGCACTGACCCTCCAGTGACTGGCACGGAGGGGTCAGGGGTCCGGCTCGGGATGGAGGGAATGCTCAGATCCCTGGGAAGGTCAGGGGCAGGGAAAGGGTGACCGAGCCTCTTGCAGCCATCCGAGCTCCTGAAGGCCAAGTCCCTCGCTGGGACTCAAGGGCTCCGTTGTTCCAGGGCTGCAGCTGCCCGAGGTTGGGGGACGCTCGGCCATGAAGGGCCCGTCTGTGTCCGGCTGGGAATCGTGGCCGGCACCACTCGGATGCTTTTTCCATTCACCAACCCCGAGACATCAGTAATATATTGGGAAGAAATTCCTCCCTGTGAGGCCCTGGCACAGGGTGCCCAGAGAAGCTGTGGCTGCCCCTGGATCCCTGGAAGTGTCCAAGGCCAGGTTGGACGGGGCTTGGAGCAATCTGGGATAGTGGAAGGTGTCCCTGCCCACGGCAGGGGGTGGGATGGGATGAGCTTTACAGTCCCTTCCCATCTGAACCTCTGCATCACCCCTGGGCTTATGGGGCACCCTGGCTGTGGCACCTTCTGGGGAATTCTAAAAGGAATTCTTACCTAGTCCATGATTTCGTTGAAACTCCTCATCCTCAAAACCACAGAGAACTGATTCTCTCAGCCTCTGCACTTGTAGAGCCAGAGAGTTTTTGGGGAGTCCAGCATACACAGCTTCTTTTTTGGGAGCAGGTATTTTCCCTGCACAGTCTGAACAACCCCCATTTCCCTCCTACTCCAACCTAAAGCCCTCAAATCACCTTTAATTTTAGAAACACTGTGGATTTAATCAAGAGAATCACTATAGGATGCAAAAAGGTCAAAAAGCCGACACAGGAAAAATCCCAGGGGAAGCCATTCCTCAAAATAACCTGGGAAACAATAGTGCAGGCACCGCTCGCCGGAGGGAATCCAATCTGCCTTGGTTTCTCTGGGCAAAATAAAGCAAAACAAAGGCACACAGAGCCGGTTTTCCGTGCAGAACCTGCCTGGGAACATTGGACAAAGCTGCTGGAGGGATGGATGTCAAGGGAGCACAGCGGGAACTCCCAAAATAACGAGGCCTGTGGTCACTCAAACTCATTTGCAGGATGGACATGCCACACTCTACACCAGTAAGGATAAAGAAAGGCATTACCATTCTTCATAAAATAAGATATTTTGTCCTGTCATTCCAGGCCCTTGTCAAAAGTCTCTCGAGGAGCCACTGGACACCAAAGGAATGTATTTCCAACGGTCAAACAGCTTCAAAGGAAGAAAAGTGGAAAAATATAACCCAACCCATGCAATTATGCACAAAAGGTGGATTTTTCCTTAGGTTAAGTTGGTAGGAAGAACGAGTGTCTTCTTCCTGCAGAGGGGAAAAGCACCCAAACCTTCAAGTGTACAAGGCCTTTTGGGTGGAAAGTGAAACAAACCCCAAAGATTTTCTGCCTCCAGTGGCTCCCAATTCCTCCTGACAAAGCAAGTCCAGCCAAAGACCTCATCCAGAAACCCACAGCTCAATGTCTTAAAGCACCTGAGAAAAAAAGCATGAACTCACCCACCTGTACAAGTGTTTAACAGGATTGCTAAAGTCAATTCCCTCTTCCTTTGCAGTTTGGGAGATCATCAGTGTGAGGAGCCTAAGAACCAGCCGAGGCTTTGCTGCAGCATGCTCTGCAAGCAATATTGTTGTTTTTCTGGTGCTCTCAAGTTCAGCCTGTGGTTCAGAGGAGCAGCTACTTGAATATCAGCCCCATTGTCCTCCAGAACTTCGCCTCTGGTCACACGAGGTGCAAAAAGAAATGATCAAGTAGATAATTTATATTCCACCAGCCCAGAAAGAAGCTCGGGGAGTAGCTTTGCTTTATTGAAAAGAAAGCTCATTCAACATATTTTAAGAATTGTTTTTGTCATCGTTTCTTGCTCCTCATAAAAATGCAAGGAGAAAACGAGGGAACAATTCCCATTTCAACGTGACAGAACTTTGACACCGTGTCTTGTCTGCAGGAGAAGCCACAGCCCTGCCTGCAAAACTCATGGAATGTGATCAATACCATGAGGGGGAGGACTAGAGGTGGAGAGAGCAGAGATGGGATAACCTGCACTACCTCCCTTCCTCCCCAAACCTGGTACTCCCAGCTAGCTGTGGGAATCCTTTCCAGGGCTCTGGAGCAGGTTCCTCACCATAACAAACCCCTTCCATCAGCTTTTCCTGTGTGAAGCTCCAGTTTGCTCCTCACCTTCAAGATGCCCAGAACTCCTCCAGTCACTGTTGCTTCATCCCTCTCATTCTTCCCTCCCAATGCCAGCCACATTCCTGCTCTTTCCAGCTGTTCATCCTGAAGCCCAAGATCCCAGAGGCATAATCCTTCATCCTGGACCTGATAGGAAATTCCAACTCCCCTGCATTCCAACCCGCACTCAAGGATCCTCACCGAGGTTTTCAGACCCAACAGGGAACTTCAAAAGCATTTTGCACCCAAAGCTGTTCTATAATCCAGAAGCACCAGCGATGCTAAGGAGCTTATCCAGGTGGGAAGTTCGGCTGGGAGGAGGGACTGAGCTCTGGTCCAGGCAGGAGCTATAACAGCAGAGCCACCTCCCTCCCAGCACTCATGAGGAGCTTCACAAAAATGACAACCAAGGAGTCGAGGGAGTATTTGACCACTAGAACACAGAAATGACCTTGGGCTTGGAGACGGACCATGGAATGCCACGCACTGGGGGCACAGCACCTGCCAGCGGGCAGGAACTCCCATCTCAGCACATCTACACCCTGAACATGCCACCAGTGCTTTTGGGAACAGGAGCTGAGATGCTGCCAATCTGCTGAGCATCCCTGTCCCTAGGTCTAAAGCCTCTCCCAAGGACTGTGCAATCCCAGTTTGGAGAAGGCCAGGGAACGACACTCTGGGTCTTCCAAGCACTACAGTAACAAACAACCACTGGAGACCAATGAAAGAGGAGGGACCGGGTTTTCCCAAAATTTTATCGGTATTTTACCTTCATTACCCAGGAAAGCCACTGCGTTTTGTAGCACAGAACCCTAAATCCAACTGCCAGTTCTCAGTCCAAGCCAAAGTGATGGACGCAGGGAATTAATTGCCATCAGAACAATTAACGCACCTTATAAACTTCCCTTCAGAACCAAACCCTTCCCAAAACCTTTCCTCTCCCTTCCTCCCTTCCACGTGGAACAGAGCTTTAAGCAGACCTGTGACAGCGGTGATCTCATCCTGCAACTCCAAGTCTGACTCCTTTCCTCTAATCCAAACCTTCCCCAGCTCAAACTCAGCTTAGTTCAACAAGCAACATCCCAAATATTTACATTTCCACCACTGATCCAGCTGAACACATCACTTGATTTTTACTTCCAATCAGCTCAGGGAACCTGGAGCAAATGCAGGTAAACCTGGCAGGTAAGGACACGGCAGAGGCAGCAGGCAGGTGGATTTGCTCCTCATGGGAGGAGTGAAGTGTAACTTCGGAAAAGGAAGGTTCCAGCATTCCTTCAGCACAGGGAGAATAACCTATGGAACCCTAAGAAACACTTTCTGTCCTAAACCTCCATAGAAAATTGGTTTCAGCACAAAATGGAACCAGGTCCACAGTCCGAATCCCTGGAATCCACAACCCCACAACTTTCCCTGACTGTAGGAGCACCTCAATCACTAAATTTGACCCCAAACCTGTACCACCTCAAGCCCGGAAGACCACGATTTGTTTAACGAGGCTGTTTGTCCACGCACTTGCCTAAGACACCTTTCCTTGGAGCTGCCTTGGGCTGGAGGGGAGCTGGTGGCTCCCACAAAGGCTTTGATGGGGGGACAATGCCATGGAGGTGGACACGGCTCCACCTGAGCGACAGCTGAGGCTTCCCATTCCTTACACCTGCTGGCACTGAAGGGAAAGCTCAAACACAACCCAGATGTGAGGAGAGCAAGGTCAAAGCTGAGTTTAACACTACACATCAAGACACCTGCAGTGAATTTTTTACTGGTAGCAGCAGTAAGAGATTTCTGCTGCAGGCTCTGGGTCCGGCTCAGCAGAGCCGCGGGAAGTTCCTCGCTGGGAACAGGCTGGTTAAACGCTGAGAAGGATCAATGTCAGCAAGGTAAGGAACTTAAATCAGTTCCTTTTGCCTCCCAAGGAAATCAAATCTAGCTGTGAAGCAGCGCCAGGCAGGGATCTGCTGTCTATTAGTGGGAATTCTCAGTTTTTCACATTTTAATTAGCTTTTGTAGCCCTTTTCAGGCCCATTTTCAGCCAGCTGGGCTACGCCCCTCTCCAGATGGGGGTCGTGGGTTTTTCTCCTGCATTCTAACAGCAATTCCTTCCTTATTTGAGCAGTTATATTCCCCAAATATTCAGGCATTTTATAAACACAGCACACACTTGATTTGGGGGAACCCAATCCTCAGCGATTCCGTATCAGCCATAGTTCCTCCTCCTTTCTCTTTCTCCAGCTGCACCTTTGCTCTTGCTCCTCATGACCTGGAGCTTCTCCAGCACATCCAGGACAACATGAGGTCAACAGCACAACCCTCCTCAAAGCCAGAATCCTGTTTAAAAATATTCCCCAAATCAGGAGCTGCTCCAGCAAAGAGCTTCAGGGCTCTGCTGCTTCCCTTGGAGGACCTCCATTCCCTGCAAGACGAAGAACTGGGCTATCTCCAGCCTGAAACCACCCTTGGGTCTCCTCCTTAGGAGAAAAACTCCTTTTGCCAGGTTTGAAAACACTTTTAGGAATACTTGGAAGGTCCTATTAGCCATGGCAGGAACAATGACCTCAACTGCTTCCACAACCAATGTAACACCGACCATAATGGGCACAGGGACCATTCCCAGAGGATGCTTTGGGTCACCTCCACCGAAGGTGCTTTTCTTCCACCCAGCTCCTTCAACTCCCACCAATTCCAATTGTTTCTCATGAGACAGGAGCACTGAAATCCCAACATCTGGGAAGAGCAGCTGATTCAATGAACAGTTCCCTTTTTGAACCCATCTCCAAAGCAGACAAACACTCCAGGTGACCAAGCCACCTCTTCCTGCAGGAGGTGACCAACCAGATCCTGCTCTGGAGCCTTCAACTGGGAATGTGACTTCAGGACCCAAATTTACGGCATTTTTCAGTTCTCTGGTATTTTTCCTTTTATCTCCATTCTACATAACCCCCTTGACTGGGGTGTGGCCAGCTGCAGCACAGAATTGGTTTGGATTCATTCATGGAGATGGATCCATACGGAAGAAAGTTACAGGATGACATCTGCCAGACACTGGAACTGATGAACTTCATTCTGCCCTTGCTCTCAGACAGCCCCTCCTATCATTTTTGGGGGGGAAATCTTCAAAAGTCATCATAATTTTTAAATCTTTTTGCTGTTCAGATAATTGAGCTGTTTACAGAGGTGTTCAAGGCCAGGTTGGATGGGGCTTGGAACATCCTGGTCTAGTGGAAGGTGCGCCTGCCATGGAAAACGGGTGGAATGAGATGATCTTTGAGGTCCCTTCCAGGCCAAACCACCCTGGGATTCCATAATTCTATGATAAAGTTTAAAAAACATTTTTCCTTGCTCCATAACAAACCCAAGACTTCCTGTCCGAGTGCATTTTTCCCCCTTTTCAGCACAAGGGCTTTAAAATCCTCTTTTCTCAATCTGGATGTTAAATCTGGCCTTCAGCGGGGATTAATTTTTATGACGTTTTATTGGAAGAAGTAAAACGGAAGGGAAGGAAACAGGAGGAGGGAATCAAGTAGTCCAAATCGAATAGAATTAAAATGAAAACAAGTCTGCTGAAAATGTAACACCCACGAAATAACGCATCCATGAAATAATGTGGATAAACAGTCCACTGTGGCAACTGGGAAATAATCCAATTATTACCCAGCCATCCGCTTCGAGGATGAAGGTTTTAATGGCGATTCCCACACCTGCAGGGATGCATGGAATTGTGGTGGGAGACAGTGACTGCCTGGTTAATTCTATACAATAATCTGCTCAAATAAATTATGCTCTGTTGCCTAATTAATCAGATCCCCTGCAATTAACGTCAAGGAGCCAGTGACCTCATGCAGACAGGATTAAGAGCTCTGCAAGGCTCCGTTCAGGGCACAGCCACGGGAACAAGTCCCCGCAAGGCAGGGCCGGGTGCGGTGCCAGAGTTGCTCCTTCATGCGGGAATTGCAAAACTCCGGATCCTACAGGGACTCCTCGGAAGCCAACGGGACACAGCATGGGAATGGGGGGAAGAGGGAATGTCCCCTCGAGCCCTGGATCCAGGGAGAACCAAGGGGCTTCTCAGCATGTGGCACTGGAGAAGCTGCCTCCAGATAAACATCCTGCTTCCCAAAAGCTGGATTATAGAAACATGGAATGGTTTGGGCTGGAAGGGACCTTCAAAACCATTTGACCCACCTCTCTGCCATGGGCAGGGACACCTTCCACTAGTCCAGGGTGTTTCAAGTCTCATCCAACCAGGCCTTGAATATTTCCAGGGTTGGGGTATCCACCTCCTCTCCAGGCACCCTGTGCCAGTGGTGGTAAAAACCACCCTCATTGTAAAAAACCTCAATTTCTGCTGCTGCTTAGTCTCCTCCTGGCCTGGCTTTCCCCCTGCCTGTGTGAGCTCAGCAGCAGGAATTGTCTCCTCTGGAAGTGAGGACACCTGGAGCAGCTCCCACAGCCGTGGCACCCACCAAAACCACTGGCACGAGGAGAAAACAACACCCCAGCACTTCCGGGACGGATCCTTCCGGAAGCAAACCTGTGGCAGCCCGACCCACCTGCCAGCTGTGCCATCTCCTCGCCCTTGGAATGTGCTCTGAGATACGTGGGCAGCTGAGGGACTCAGAGGGGGCACATGGGATCCCTGATGGCTCCGTGAAGCGCTCAGAGCCGAGCCATGGCATCAACCGTGAGCAGCGGGCTGGCTCTGCCCCACTACTCCCTGTGCACTGGAACAGCACAACCCTGACCTATGAGGGATGAGCTGGATCAGAAATGTCAGGATGCGCTGTAGAAACTCCGGGAAAGGCTCTGGGAGGAGTTCAGGAATGTGAGCTTTCCACAAGCCGCTATCTCACAGCCGCTCCCAGCACCCTGCACAGCCCCGGCCGCCCCTAGGCCCAGCTTTGGGGCCGCCAAACCCTGCTCCACTTGCTGCTGCAAGCACCAGACGGTTCCTAATCAGAACAACATTCCCCACTCCCTCTCCACATGGCAACAGCTCTGTTTTCCATCCCAACAACCCATCCCCAAGCCCCCACGGCCCGGCCAGCGAGCGCGAGCAGCTGGCACAGCACGAGCAAGTGGATCTTGAAGCTGAGCACAGGAATTCCATTATCTTCACAGCAAACAAACCTCAACTGTGGCATTCCTGGGTCTCTGGCTGTGGGTGGGAGCCACGGCAGCCCCAGAGCAGAGGCAGAGGTGTGAGTTTGTGCAAGCCAAGCCTTTCTGAGCCGGGCTTTGAAGTGCAGAGCCCGACGCACGTCTTCAAACAGCGCCCGAGGCTGCACAGCAGCATCGGCTCAGCGGCTCCCGCCATGCGCCGCAGCCCATCCAGATGTTTCCAGCCAGGCAGCCAGGCCAGCTGCTGCACAGCTGCCTCGTGTCAGGCTGGGGCAGCTCTTGGGAGGGAGCAGCGCTGGGGAAGCGCTCGCTCAACATCCCCTATGACATGTTCTGCCTTTGTGAGGCTGGAAGCAAAAGGTTCTGTGCTGTTTGAGTTGTTTGTTGAGAGGAGTTAAAGTAAGGAAAGTAGTAAAGGATATACTGTTCTAGCTCCTGGATGCTGCTCATGCCTCTGCAGCAGCTGCTTCTCCATCACATGGACAAACTGAGGCACTGGGAAAAAAGCCAGAAGGTATAAAAAACTGGAAGGTTAAAAAAAAAAAGGAGCCAGAAAAAATATTTCATGGGCAGGTCCATACCCAGTGGCTAAAATGAGGCTCAGCTGGCTCAGACTATTTGGAGCTGGCCAGCAGCTTTTGACCCTGGAAAAGAGACAATTCCAGCAGCAGAGGGCAGGGAATTCAAGACCATAGGATCCCAGACTGGTTTGGGTTGGAGGGAGGCTTAAAGCTCATCGTGTTCTACCCCCTGCCATGGGGACACCAGACCAGGGTGCTCCAAGCCCCATCCAACCCGGCCTTGGACACTTCCAGGGATCCAGAGGCAGCCACAGCTTCTCTGGGCACCCTGTGCCAGGGCCTCCCCCCCCTCACAGCCAGAAGTCCTTCCCAATATCCCACCTCCCCCCACCCTCTGGCATTGGGAAGCCATTCCTTCTCCTGGCACTCCAGGCCCCTCTCAAAGTCCCTCTCCAGTGTCCTACAGTGCCAACACACACCTTGGGGTGGCACATGAGCTGGGGGTCTCATCCAGGCACTCCACACACTCACCAGTAACAGGAAACGCTGCTGTGGTGAAGGAAAATTAGGAAAACCACCCCCTCCTGCAGCCAGGGACTATTTTCCTACTTCTCTGTGCGAGACAAGCAGTGACATTGCTCGGGGCTCAGCATAAGAAAAAAAAAAAATACTGTTTACAGACAGAATTTTGCAACTTCTCCAAATGTCATCCTGGGTCATATTTTGCCCGTGATGGGGACACAAAACCTGAGGGAAACTCCAAAGGCTGTGGAGCCCCGGGGTGCTCCCTGCGGCTCCCGCCTGGACACGGACATGGAGAAGCAGCACCACGTGCTGGAGAAGGACCCACAAACCTTCTGAAGGTTTGAAACTGAAGAGGGATGGAAAATGTTTAACTTTTGCCAGGAAAAAGTATCAAATATATCCTCCTAGGATTTTTCAGACAGCTTGGTTTGGGTTTGTTTGTTGTATTATTTTGGGGGTTTTTTTTCTAAAGTTGAAACTGGTTTCCTAAATCATCCCGGACAAACAAACAACCAGGGACATCACACAATTCAATACCCAAACAAAGATGAGCCCACTGGTCAGCTTTTGCTACAAATTGAGTGGATTAAACCCTTTACCTTTCAAAAATGACCAGCCATGCTGCCTGCAGAGCCCAGGAAGGTCAAGGGCAGGATCTGGCTAAAATCCCATTCCCTACGAGCAACAACACCAGGGACCAGCTGGAACCACCACTGTGGGATTCCCCTGGGGTGATCAGGTCATGATATTTTATTCCCCTGACCCCTGGGATCAGCCAAGCTGGGAAAGGCTCCCGCAAAACAGCTCCAAACGAGAGGGATATTTTACCATAACCTTAAATAAACAAAAGCAGAGGAGAGAGAGGAGATGCTGCCGGGAACTACAAAGGGGAACTGTAAACACAACAGCAGATAAAGCAGATGGATGTTTGAAACAACCATTTGCACTGGAGAAAACACATGGGATCCGTCCCCAAGCCCGCAGGGAACGAATTTACTGCAGCCAGAAACCACGTGCTGCAGTCAAATTTCCATTTATAACCATTACCTGCTAAGCCTGAAAAAGCCACAAATAAAATCCAGGGCAGCAGAAATTTGTAACGTTGCAACAGGAAAAACCAAATGACTGAGGATCCCATGTGGAGAGAAGGATACTGGGAATGCTGCTGCAGGGAGCTCAGGGTGCCCAAGGACAGAAATGCATCTGGTGGTTTTAATTCCCGGAGAGCTCGGACATCCAGCACCCAAAGGAGAGGGAAATGCTTGGTCTGGATCCCATCAGCCTCAGGTCTGACTCTCCTTTTGTTTCTCCCGCAGAGAAAACAATTTGATTTTTATGATTAGCCTGGAGAGGTGCAGGGTGGAGGTGGGAAGTGAGTGAGCAGAGCAGGAACCAGCCTCTGGTGAGAGATCTTCTGGAAGTAGCAAAGCACAGAAACTACCAATAAAACAGCCTTATAAAATGGATTATTTGGGAATGACACCACCATTTAACGATGGTATTTTGGTAGCAGCTCCCACTTCCCCGGCAGCACCTTCACCTACAGCTTATGGCTGAATTTTTAAATTTAATTAATTAAACCATGGCCAGGGAGGCAGGAGGAGAATGTATTGCTTTGGCCCAGAGCCAAATAACAGATGCACACACTGGACTAATTGAGACACACTTGGCACTACTGGAATATGCCAGACTCCCAGAAAAGCCCATTCCCCACCTCTCTTTGCTCTGCCTACACATGGCAGCTCCTCACACAGGGCTGGATTAAAGGGGGAACATTTCACCAATGCTGGGAAGGGATCCTGAGGTACACGTGATCCTAGAGAAATTCAGGGAATAATTAATGAGCAGCCTCCCCTCGTTCCCAGATGCTCCCATATATCACCGGGCACGGACAGCACAAAGTCAGACAACTTTATGCAGCAAGGTCACCTTTCAAAAGGAGAAGCCACCCAAGGCCTCTTTCAACTTTTAGAGTCAAAGAAAAAAAGAGAAAAGGAGAAAGAACATCTGAAAGGGGTGAAACCCCAGAAGCACAAGTTGTAACCCCCCAAAATTCACCTCACTGCTAAAAAACAACTCCCCGTGGCCTGAGCATGCAGAGCCCCCTGCACCTCCTGAACCTGCTTCCTTGTGGGATGCCAAAAGAACTGTCAGTTTTACATTCCCAGAGGAGAGGAGGGATTTCTGAACCAGCTGTCTGTGTGTGTGCAGACACGGCTCCAGCAGCAAGTCCCAACACCTTCCCCTCCGGCCCTGCTTTCTGGCCTCACCCACAGCCATCAGGAGCTCTTTGTCAGGCCCCGAGTGTTGACAAACGCTGTTCTGCACAACTCCCCACAACGGGAAGCAACAAAAGGCTGGGCTGTGTTCCTGTGGATTAGCTGCTCTCATCCTTCTAGCCAGGAGCTGTGCCCGTCCCGTGTATTCATCAGGATAATTCCTAAGCCAGGCATTAGGCAGAAAACCCAGGGAAAGGCGGCAACAGCCACAACAAACGGCGGTTGCTCGTCACTACCCCGTGCTCCAGGAGAGGCACGAGGAGACCAAAAGTGGTCTTTGCTTCAAGTACAGCCTCAAGCTGTGCCAGAGGAGGTGCAGGTTGGACAGCAGGAGGAATTTCTGCATGGAAAGGGTGGTCAGGCATTGGAAGGGGCTGCCCAGGGAGGTTTGGAGTGCCCATCCCTGGAGGTGTCCAAGGAAGGTTCAGATGTGGCACTCAGTGCTCTGGGCTGGAGACGAGGTGGTCTCAGGTTGGACTGGATGATCTTGGAGGGCTTTTCAAACCTCATTGATTCCTTGAAGTGAAAAAGCAGCACTTACTGCAAGCAGCACACTCCAGGGAATGTGTGAGCAGGCAGCAGTGGAAGCTGCTCCTCCACCTTTTTCCGTGTTTAGCACCTCCAGCATCTCTCCTGAACCCTCAGCTCTGCTGCAGCTAAAGCTCCACCCATGTTCCAGCATCTCCTCTTGACACCAATGCCAGCTCCTATCTTTGAGCAGCAGTTATTCACTGACAAGCAGATTTTGAGACATTTCTCACGTGGTACTGGAGCCTTTCCACCAGCAGTCAGCTCTTCCCATCACAACCACACCAGGAAAACTCTGACCCAGGGAAAAGAAAAAGGTACTGGCACAACCTGAGTCACAAACTCTCAAAGCCCAGAGCACAAGATCAAAGTCCCCAGACTGGTTTGGGGTGGGAGGGAAATTAAAGCTCATCCAGTTCCACCCCCTACCATGGGCAGGGACACCTTCCACTGTCCCAGGTTGCTCCAAGCCTCATCCAGCCTGGCCTTGGACACTTCCAGGGATGGGGCAGCCACAGCTTGTGTGGCTCTGTGTCCATAGAGATGTCCATGGCCATGGCACCTCCCCGGCAGAGGCAGCTCCCAGCTCACAGGCTAAGGATGGACAGTGCCACTACCCCAAAAACCCAAAATATATATACAATATATAAATAGAAATGTAAATATAAACAGCAGCCTCTTTACCGATGCTTCCTAAAAACTGGTACAAAACCAGTATAAAACCCCCAGAGCAAGGCCTTGCTTTCCCATCAGCAACACACACTACCCCCCAACACAAACACAAGCAGATCTGAGGCCATCACTCAAGCCTGGCTGATGAATAACGTTGGGAATAATCCCTTTAATAGCAGCTCTGCTCCCCGTTTCCCTCCTGTCCCTGCCCAGACACGCTCCCAGACTGAGCTGCTCCCCCAGGCTCTGATGTGGAGACACAGAATCCCACACTCACAGGATGGTTTGGGGTGAAAGGGACCCATTTGGGGTCACCTTTGTGACAGGGCACATCACCTGACCAGGGATAGCAAACCAGAAATTCAGTTTCCACTGCCTGAGCCAAAAAAATCTCACTCCAACCCCCTTGAATTCTGGTTGTTCCCAATGTATCATTTCCAAAGAAAAAGAGAAGCCAGAGGAACTGACAGTAAATACAGGGAAAATCTGTTCTTAAAAAACACTGCTAGAAAAAATGCTGTTACATGCCTCTGACATGTAACAGCAGCTTATCATGTTACCAAAACCCTCTAATTTCAAGTGAAAAAACCCTAAACCACACAATTATCAAACTGCAGGCAATAAATTCTGTGTCTTCCCTAATTTCACAACTTTCCTTTTGTTAATCACTGATTAACACTGCAAACCCCAGCAGAGGGCCCTACCTGGCTCTTTACACTACAAAGCAACTGAGAAGAGAGGAGAAAAACCTTTATTCCTGCTTCAAAATCTCCAGTTTGGGCATGACAAATCCCTCCTAAACCAGCAAAGTGTGCTGTTAGCAGGTGCTGGCACAGCAAGACGCTCCTTCTTCCCAGTTTACCCCAAAGTCAAACAACTCGTGCTAAAATAATTCGTATTTTCTGTACAGCCAATGCTCAGAACCTGCAGCACCCAGTGGGTGAAGGGCTGGTTTTCTCCTGGCAAACCAATCCAACTAATCAAATAGAGAATAAAAACAGACCTAAACAAGACACGAATCTCATGGGTCCTTGAACTTTTAGAGGTTTAAGAGTGAGAAAGAGTGAGAAGCAACCAGTGGAGCAATAGGAGCTGGACATAAAACTAAAAATGCTTTAAAAGAGAGAGTAAACCAATGTGGAGAACACTCTGCTGCAGTGACAGGAATTCATTAAATAAAAACCTGAGTTTGTGCAGGACCTGCCCAAGAAAATGTGATTTCTAGCACTCTTCCTCGAGGTGTTGGTGCATGCCAGCTTTATTTCTTTTAGAAAGTTGCTTTCAGTTCACTTATCTCAGTTTTTCCATGTCCTCTACACAGGCAAGTCCTTGGTGGTGGTTTTCACCCTGATCCAGGAGGGATTTCAGGAGGAAATACAGGAGGAAAAGCCACTTTAAGTTTATCAAACTGCCCAGGAGCTGGCAAAGACCTGAAGCTTTCAATCTGTTTCATCACTACCCCAATTTTCATCCTACAAACCTTTGGGGCAGATCTTTTTTGACCTTTTTAAGCTTCAAAACCCAATCTGATGGGGAATATCCTCTATAGCAACGTCTCACTGAGGAAATTTTGGACACATCCCTTGGGATGCAGAGCATGAACCTGTGGATGACCCTCCAAATCCCAACTCCGCACCTCAAAAATCCAGGGAGAGACACAGATGTGCTAAACTCTCACAGTTTATTTTCTGACCAGAATCCCTGCTGGATCAGCTCCCAAGAACCCACAGGGCATAAATCCCGGCAGCCCCGACCCCAGGGATCACGTGCTCCCCCCCACCAATGTCTCCAGCAGCTCAATCCCACCACTCCAAGCCTTGGGCCCAGACGCTACAAATTAGTTCTGACTATACAAATCCCAGCCATAACACTAAACCTCAAATCCCAAACAATAGAAGGGAATCTAAACCTCACCCAGAGACCATTTGCTCACAATATAATTTCTTATAATGTTTGCTGCATAAATCAGAGCAGAAGTGGCCTGGGTTTGATGACTTCATTTGGGGGCGGACACGGTGATGCCTCTTTTAAGCGCCATAAAAGACTTTTCCAGAGCTACCTTGCGTGCTCTGCACCAGGAGGGGATGTACTGCCACAGGAGGCCCTGGAAAATGCCTCCAGCCCCTCAGGAATGGCCGGGACACAACGCAATTCCCAACCCCTTCACCCACGGATCAGCCTCAGGTTGATTTTCCAGACTATCATAGAATAATCCCAGAATGGGTTGGGTTGGAAGGGACCTTAAAGCTCATCTCGTTCCACTCCTTCCACACATTCCACTATCTCAGGTTGCTCCAAAATCTTGTCCCACCTGGCCTTGGACACTTCCAGGGAACACTCCCATCAATCTGCCTCCATCCCAAGCCCTCAGTGCCTCCAAAATAGTTGCCAGAGCATGGAAAAGCGGAACAGATGGACAGTGAAGCCACCATCCTGCCTGCAAGCGTGCCGCCAGCAGCAGCTTACGGAGGATTTTGGGACACTTCTCCCACCCAAAACAGTTGAGTTTCCCTTCAGCAGCCTTGTCCAAGTGAAATCCCGGCTTTCCCCTGAGCTGCTCCGGCAGTTTGGGATGCCTTTTTTTCATTAAATCCCTCCTTCCAAGCTGAGAGCTCTTCCTAAATTTAATTTGAGTGAATCACTTTCTTGCCAAAGGAAAAAACCAAATCAAAGGTTTATTCTGATGCTATTGAACTCAATGCCTGTAAATTTAATTTCTATCTGTACTTTTGTTTAAACATTTTATGGTGTTAATTACAACAAACCATGCAAATTAGGCTGCCAGTGGAATAAAAGTCCTGTTCTAACAGATAATAAATAGCTCTCAACCATAAGCTCATTAAGATGCTGTTCAAGTGCATGCTCCGACTCCCAGGTTGAGATCAAAATCTGCATCCTAAAAACAGGAGGATCTTTGGGGCAGCACAAGCTGCTGGCACAGAATGTTGCATTCTTTCCAAAGGAAGATCCCGGAGCAAGAGGATGGTCTGAAATCCCAACCCTCAGCATCTGGTTTGGGGTTCCAAGCAGAGCAATTTCAGACAGGTACCACCAATCCTACACATCGTTCCTGCTTATCCAGGAGAATTTAAATGCCAAGCTTGGTGCAAATAAATTATTTTTTTGGTTGAATCACGGACATCCTCCAAGCCCTGCTCCCCTGATCCCCTGCCTTAAATCCATAGGGAAAACCAGCTGAAGTGTCAGACACATTCCTTGCAGTCCCCTCCAGGAAAAGCTCAGCACCTTTCTGGTCTACCACAAGATCCCACTTTGACCACCTCAGAGGGGGCTGGAGCCCAACATGGACCAAGGAGAGGCAGGAGGGATGGAAAGACCTGAAATGGTTCTGCCTTTACAAAATCTGGGAGAGATTCCACGGACACAGAGCGCAGCTTTCCCTGCCGGCTGCAGGTCAGCCTCAGGATACACAGGATTTTGAGGACATTTGGTTGTTCCCCGCCTTGTGATCCAAAAGCCTGGGAGAGAGGAAGGTTTCCTGCCAACCCACTTGTGGGCCTGATACACTGCTGGCACAGAGTCAGACAGGACTTACCACTTCCAACCAGGAGCAGGTGATCTGCTGACAGGAATTCCAGCAGCTGAGGCAGCCAAGGCTTCACGGGATCCTGGTCTATCCCATGGAAAAAAGCTCGGCAGCTGTGGCACACAGACACCTGCACATCCCACAGGGATGTGGGAATATCCTCCCACCCAGAGGCAGCCCAAGGGGCAGCTCCAAGCCCTCACCCTGCAGAGGGATGGCTGCAGCCACAACCGGGGAGGGATGGGGAGATCTGGAAAGGCATGGAAATATGGACAGTGAGCATGAGGAAAAGCTTTTCCTCACAGGGAGTGAGACAGGAATCTGAACACCTCTGTGCTCTGGACCTCACCACCCTGAACTGAGATCCATCTCCAAACTGGCCGAGCACCAAGATCCTGCCAGTGCTCCATCCCTCCTGCCTTCTGGAAGGACACCAGTCCTAATGCCAGACGGAATTGTCCCCCCGATCCTCATGAGACGCAGCCTCAGCCTGAGGAACATCCCTTTTCTCTGGGCTCATCCAGGGAGGAGGATGTGGAAGGAAGGTACGTACCGGAAGGAAGGAAGGAAGGTCTCCGTACTGACAGCTCCCAACACCACAGGCCCCATCCCACTTTCTGCTGGAGGCCGGGTGTGTCTGGAGCTCAGCTCAGCAAGGACAAACAGCTCTGATGCTCAGAGTTTGCTCCTACAGGGAATTATCCCCCCTCACTACCTGGGAAATGAAGTAGTTAAAAACATCAATCATGAATCCAACAAGTTTATCCTTAACACCACCCCTGGCTGTTCTATGGATTCGAGCCATGTCCTACCTACGGAAAAAGATGGATTTACCACGGAGAGGAGACCACCACTCGCAGCCCCTTCAGGCACCACCTCCCTGCTTTCCTCAGCAAAGATGAGAAATCCTGAGCAGAGCACCTTCCACCACAGATGTTCCAACCACACATCTGGCACATCAATGGCTTTCCTCGATCCCTCTGCATGGACAGCGACTCCTTGATCTCCTGATTTAATATGGATTTCAAAACAAAGCACAGGCAGGTGTTTCCCTCCACAGTCGAGCTTTTGGCTTTGTTTGAAAGGCCAGAAGAGCTCAGAGAGCTTTAGGCAGAGCTCTGGCTGGAGGTGGTGGCTCAGGGCCGTGCTCAGGAGATCCAGTCGGAAAATGGGGGCTCAGCCAACTCTGCCACTTTTGGCTCCTCAGCACCAACATCTTCCCATTTATGAATGGGGTGAAACTCCCCCCAGCCCAACCACCTCCTGCTGCTCTTCAGGGCTTTTTCTGTGTCCAGAGGAGAGAATGGAGCTGGGGAAGGGTCTGGAGCACCAGGAGCGGCTGAGGGAGCTGGGGGAGGCTCAGCCTGGAGAAAAGGAGGCTCAGGGGGGCCCTTCTGGCTCTGCACAAGTCCCTGACAGGAGGGGGCAGCCGGCGGGGTTGGGCTCTGCTCCCAGGGAACAGGGACAGGATGAGAGGGAACGGCCTCAGGCTGTGCCAGGGCAGGTTTAGTTGGATATTAGGGAAAATTTCTCGTGGAAAGAGCTGTCCAGCCCTGGCACAGGGGTGGAGTCTCCAACCTTGGAGGGGTTTAAAAGCCATGTGGATGTGACACTTGGGGACATGGGCTAGTGGTGGCCTTGGCAGTGCTGGGTAAGGGTTGGACTTGATGATTCCAGAGGGCTTCTCCAACCTGAATGATCCTCTGATTGTCTGAAACAGAAAATGAGGCCAAACCCAAGGAAAAAGGGGCCTTTGAAGGTGAGGTGGGTGCACAGAGCAGCACTGGGCCCTTCTGGGGCCACTCAAAGGCCTGGGGAAGGTTGGGGCAGATCAAGCCAAGGGTGCATGGAGGGGTGAGACGCCTCCAGCTCCCATTCTGGAAACATAAGCCTCATTTATCCTTCCGGGAAAAGTATGGGCAGCCCGAGAGAGGTCTGGTAGGTTTGAGCTACAAAAGAGAATGGCAAAACACAGCTGAGAAGGAATTTTCCATTCAGCATTAATTAGTTTCCATTAACACCCAATTCCACGGCTCACTTATAGAAGAAAAGCTCTTTTGTTCCAATTCCAGGGGCTGAAAAGGGCAATGAAGAGCTGAAAATGCTCGTCCCAGACAAAGAAGAAATATCAGGGTTCATATTCCTGGTATTCCTAGGGTTTGAAGATGTAGGGAAGTCACTTAAATGCAGAGTTTGGTCTCCTCCTGCCAAGTTATTTTGTCATCAGTATAGGAAATTCCAAGGAAAAGCAGCAGCTGTATGAGCATCCTCAGTACTAAACTCCTTCCATACTTTAGGGAAATTATTTGCAAAGAATCCTGGAATGGTTTGGGTTCGAAGGGACCTTAAAGCTCATCCAGTTCCACCACTTGACATGGGCAGGGACACCTTCCACCAGACCAGGTTGCTCCCATCTAACCTGGCCTGAAACACTTCCAGGGATATAAAAGGAATGTCCCATACTTGGAACAAGGAAGGAAATCCAGTAGGATCAGATTAATAAGGAAATAAACAGAAAGGTGACTCTGCCCATCTTCCCTAAAGACCAACATTCCAAAAAGTGAAATGAAACAAATGCTGAGGGTTTCCTCCCCTCATTCCAAACGGTTTCATGCTGGATTTGAGAGTTTTTCAGGGATTTCCAGCTATGTGCAGTGCAGGGGATGGGAAGCTCCATTTCCAACCGAAGTGGCAGCAGCTGAGCCCGGGCACAAATAAAGAGGAGCAGGGAATGCTCATCCCATTTCCCAGGCAGCTCCCACAGGACAATGCAGCAACACGGAGCTCAGAGCCCCTCGGGTGCCCCCCAAGAGCCTGAGGACAGTGTGGGGCCGGAAGAAGCAAATCCTCAACCCCTGGGTGCCCCCATCCCTCTCTTGGTGCTGGAGATGCCCCGTGGGGAAGGAGGCTCAGGAGGGACAGGGACACACAAGGAACACCTCAGGAGGGACAGGGACACACAAGGAACGGGTCAGGAAGGACAGGGATCTACAAGGAATGGCTCAGGAAGGACAGGGACACACAAGGAAAGTTTCCACATCTGCTCCCACAGCCCAGGCACGTCCAGCAGCTCCCACTCCCTCCAAACCCCGGCATGGGGGGCACCCTAATCTCTGGGCACCCCTGGAAAGCCACCAGGCACCACATTCCCTGCTCTGCTCCCTCCAGCTTGGCAGGTCCCACATATCCATGCGCTTCTCCACAGCCCAAAATCTGCTTTGTTAGGGGTTTTGGGTTGGGTTTTTTTTTGGTTTTGGGGTTTTTTTTAATACTATGTTTAAAGTTGTGCATTGTTCCAAAGTTTCCTTGTTTCATGTCATTGTTTGTTACTGTGTTTGAAAGTTGGCACATATTTGTTCAATTAAAGATTTATTTGCACTATTTGTTGAATAAAGATTATTCTTGCTAAAAGCTAAATAAAGTTTCATAAAAACTCACACGTCCCATAAACAAAATACAATGTCCTTTCCAAAAAAGCGTTGCACAAAACATTTCAAAATCACTCAATTCATTAGACAATAAATCCACACACAAAATAACCAGGCCTTGCCAGAATACATCATAAAATCTCATTACAACACTTTCAGGCCGCGGCTTCAAAGCAGGAACACAAAGGCTCCACCAACCCCTGGGCCTTGAAAAATCGCCGGCGGCGTGGCCGGAGTGAGTCCCTGGCACCTCCCGAAAGCTTTGGCACCTCCAGCAGCACCCATGGGTGCCACATCCCTGCCTCCCGGCCGCTCCGAGTGGCTCCCGGCCAGCGGGGCCCCCGCCCCAGCCCATGGTCGGTCCCGGGCATCACACCCCAGCTCTCCCAAACCACAGGAGCAGACGGAGAGAGCAGGGCTTCCCAAATCAGCACCACACCAGCCCCTCTTGGCACTAAAGCAACATGAGGAGTTTCCAAACCTACGGATCCATCCGGATCCCAGCACGTCAGTGACCAGGTTGGTGACGGTGACAGTCGCGAGGTGAGAAATAAATCCTCGAAGTTTGAGAGGAGGTTTGGGGCAGAAAGCGCTGCTACAAAGCAGTTAGGGAACTCCAGCCATGGAAAAGCATCCCTGGACTCAGAATTGCCTCCAAAGGAAAATGGCAGCCCCAGTGGTTTGGTTGGACCTGGCCAAATACCAGCATTGACCACAGCAAAGGCATCGGCAGCCCCGAGGGCATCTCAGCCCGGCACAGAAGAGGACAGTGGCACTGCCACTGCCACCTGCCCATCACGCCAAAACCAGGATCATGGAATATATTGAGTTGGAAGGGATCCACAAGGATCATCGAGTCCAGCTCCTGGCCCTGCACAGACACCCCAGCAATCCCACTCTATGCCTGGGAGCGTTGTCCAAATCCTCCTGGAACTCTGGCAGCCTTGGGGCCGTGCCCATGCCCTGGGGAGCCTGGGCAGTGCCCGACAGCCTCTGGGGGAAGAACCTTTTCCTAAAATCCAGCCTAAAGCAGTTTCAGGTAAACATCCTCTGCCCCCAAACCAAGGCTGTGCCATCACACGCGATCCCTGTCCCTGAGCAATCCTGGTCCCAGTGCACAGGAACATCCGGCTGTGAAAAACTGGCATTTTCATTTACAACTCCACAACACCTTGATTCTTCCCCCAACCGGAATCTGGACATTGGAGAGGTTTTGGGGTTTGTTTCCCTGGGTTTAAGTGCTGAGGGCTCCCAGAGAGCGATGGCCATGCACCGGCTGCGCTCCCTCCAGCACAAATCCCAAGCTTTATGGATGCACTTATCCACTCCCTCCGAGCAACAGCTGTCCATGTGGATTTGGTTAGTTGGGAGCAGCTACTCCACAGCGGCGCTGGAAGAAGCCCCCTGAGCCCAGGAGCCCTCAGCAAGTCCCAAAGGAAAGGGATGATGGAGCATGAAAGGTGATGGCAGTGCCCCAGCCTGGCCTGGCTGAGTGTGACAGAGCACCCGGGCTCTGCTGAGCAAGGGAAACTCCGGAATAACGCTAGGAAGAACCTGCTTAAAGAGAGGGATGAGGCTATGGAATGGCTTTCCAAGAAAACTGGGAGCGGAGCTGGCTCTGCTGCCGAACAGCGAAGGGGAAATTCAGGAAAGGAGCAGAAAAGGGGGGTGGAACGAGATGATCATTAGGGCCCCTTTTGACCCAAACCATTCCGCAGCTCTACGATTAACACAGACCACAGCACGGATGCCCCATCTCCTGGAAACCCAGGACACATTTTCCACCTGGAAAAGCTCCCTGACTTCATTAAAATCAGCTGCTAGAGCTCACTCCACAGGAGGAAGGATGGGGACAAAGGCAGCCGAAGGACAAAGACCCTTGAAATGGGTGTTGGTGAGAAGATCCGAGGTACACAAAGGTTCACAGGGTTAAAACTCTGCTTTTTCCTGCCTTTTCAAGCACATAATCACTTGCTTTAGTTGCTAGAGACGCCTCCCTCCCAGTTCTTGGGGAATATATTGTCTCAGCAGGCAGAGGGGGATGAACTCATCGTGGTTTCCCAATCCTGACCAGGGGCTCTGCGAGCTACTGGCAATACATATAATAAGTTATTATGCAAATAAAAACTGGACCCGGCCAAGGGAAATATGCTGGCTCTTCAAGTCCCATCTGCATCCCAGCAAGGATCTCAATGAACTTTAAAATCCTTATTGTCACCACAATGGGCAATATTATATTCTAGTTTGGATCTGTTCCTTCGGAGCATTAGCTCTCATTTGGAGATATTTTTAGATTTTCCTATCCCACTCCTCATTATGAAACACTGAGCTGCAGATTGATTTATTTCTTAAAAGCAAGTTGCTGTTTTCCCAATAACAGATTTAACAAATTTGTTCCACCTGTTCAGCTATGCTTCCAATGTCTTTTTTGTGGTTTCATTGAAGTTTTTTTTAATCCAAACCTCAAAGCCTCTAAACTCAGCATTAAAAGACAAGCTCAGCATCATCACTACCACTCACAATTCAAATGCTGCTCCAAATTACTGCAAGCTTTCATTTGTAAGTCGATACAGACACCAAGATTATGGAGCTTAATGGCTGTGGGCACAAACACACGCTCTTCCAAGGGCATTCTCCTACTGGAAATCCTGCCTTGGTGGAGCAGGGACTCGCTGCCTCAGCCCCTCCATCCTCCTCCCTCACCCCAGCTGACCCCAGCCCCCGATGGCAAACAGAGCTACTGAAACAGAAATTAAATCATCCTATATACTAAATAATCCTATATTCACCAGAGCCCCTCCAGTCCAGGGTTTTCCATCATTTTATAGAAGAAGCTGTGGCTGCCCCATCCCTGGAAGGGTCCAAGGCCAGGCTGGAGCAACCCGGGATAGTGGAAGGTGTCCCTGCCCATGGGAAGGGGATGGTCCCATCTTGACCCAACCCACTGCTTCTAAGAACAGTTCATTTGCTTGAACAACCTCTTTTTGTGCAGCCTTCATTCACAACTGACTATGTGAGAAGTCTCAAAAGAATAATTTTTAGCTATCCCAAACCATTCCTCAGCAAATATTTTAGGAGCAAGATTTCAGGGCAGCGATTTCCTGGTGGGTGATGGGAGTGCACAGGTGTGCACAAGAGCTGGCCAAAAATTCTGCTTCATTTATGTGCAAATGGTTCTGTTATGGAGATTTCGGGGAGAAAGAAGAAAACAAGGATCCTGTAGGGAATAACCCAAGTTCTTCCAATCTGAGCATGTCAGCACTGTGCAATGATAGCAGAAACCTGAGAAGAATCATGGAATCATTCAGGTTGGAAAAGCCCTCTGAGACTGAGTCCAACCATTCCCCCAGCACTGCCAAGGCCACCACTGCCCATGTCCCCAAGTGCCACATCCAGCTGTTAAATCCCTCCAGGGATGGGGACTCCACCACTCCTGTGCCAGGGCTGCACAGCCCTTTCCATGCAAGGCGTCCCTTGAAGCCTCTTGACCAAGAAAGCCCAGCCCTGCTGATCTTCTGCAGATGCAACAATCGGCACCTCCTGAGCAGCCTGACACGTTCCCCTTCCCCATGGACAACAACTCTGGCAGATCTTGGTGGAAAAACCCACGAGGTGCCCAAACTCAGCCAGCCCAACGAGCAATTCCTGATCTCCGACACGAGCAGCACAATTCACTGGATGTAAAGATAAATCGAGTGACTCCTCATCCTCCTGCAGCTCCAGCTGCCACACACATCTCCACTGGCTCCCAGTCAACAGAGCTCCCTAAATCACTCACCCTGTGGGGTGAAGCCATGGCTACACCAAGCCCAGCTAAACCAACCAACCTAAAAGCCACCACAACAAAAGCTGCTGGGGACACGGGACCAACAGGGCATCGCAGAGAACACGGCCAATCTCTTCCATCTCTAAACCGCCATAAATTTTCCCCACAGAAGTTCAAGATCTTCAAACCCAGAGAAGTGGCCTTAAAAAAAAACCCCAAACATCCAAGCCATTGCCCTGGGTTTTGTTCCATCTCAGGCGCCCGTCAGGCTGACACGTCCCGACACGAGAGCCCGGGGGCCAAAAGGGACACGGGGACGTCCAGCTCAGCCGCGGCTCCTCCTGCTCTCAGACCTCTCCCCGGAGCACAATTCCCTCCACAACCAACCTCTTTATCAGCAGGAACATTTCAGTCGGGTCCCTTTCGGGGTAAGACCAAAAGTAAAGACCAGGGAAGGCGGCTTTCTGGAGCAGCAATAATTCCAGCTCTGTTCTGGGGACGTTGGGCATATTTCATGGGAAGATGTCAGCTCCTCACATTTAATGCTGACACTGTCATTTGCCCTTCAGCGAGAAGAAAGGCATGTAAGCAACACAAACCAAACTGAAATTTCCCCATTGCAAAGCATTCCTGCCAGGAATCACAATCCCAGTGTCATGTTTCTTATGCCCTTCCTTCCACAATAGCCCTCGAAGGCTGCACTTCCAAAGTTTTATTGCTCAGAATTCCACATGCCAGAGTTCACAGAGCATCCTGGACACCCTCTAGACCAGTTTCAGGCCAGTGCTTTTCTGTATCAGAGTGAAATCAAGGGGAGCAGCTGGATCAGGACCAACTTTACCACTTTAGTCCTGATTTTTCGTGTCGAAGTGCCCCCGTTTCTCACAAATGCAGTTTTGCTTCATTCTCCAAACACACAATGACCAGGACAGGACTGGTGGATAAACACGTGACACAACACACTCACAGAAACTTTTATTCCCATTCAATTCCCATTTATTACCATTTAATAATACTTCAGACCAATTCCAGCCCCAGCACAAGGGGAAGCCCAGCTGGGGTGGGGGCTGAGGTGACTTTTGCAGTCCCAGGAAGGGCTGCCCCTCCTAGAGTCAATTTTTACTGCCCAACCCAAACATTTTCCTTTAGTTGTTTCTAACCCACCTCTTCACCAGGCTCTAAGAGCCTCATAGAAGTTAAAAGCTAAAACCCTTCCAACCCCAGTGTTTTTAAAACTCTGATTCAGGCACTATCTCACCACACTTGGCCTCGATCCAATTAACCCCTGAATGCCAGGGAGTCAAACAAAAGCAAAAATCATTTGTTATCTACAAGCTGCATCTGCTGACAAACCCTGCAGTGGGGTTTTTGTTGCTATTGTTCTCCAGGTTTGGGCTTTTTGAGCATTTCATGATAAGAAAATTGTTCGGTAAATATGTCAGGAGCCCCTCCCTGTCAGCCGTCATCGCCTCGGGGTGTGATTGCTGTTCACAGACATCAAAATTTTTGCTATTTGCCAGATTTCAGCGAGCAAACTCGGATCCCCTGGGAGATACCTGGCGCTGCTCATGTGCACCAGCAGCAGGAATTTTTAACTCCTTCAGTACCTGATCCAGCTTGAAACCACATGGGATCTTCACAGGGATCTCTTCACAGGGATCTGACTGAAGGGTACCTGCTCCAATCACCCCATGACCCCTTGTTAGCAGAATTATCATTTATAAATTGGGGTTTCAGCATCTTCAGAGATGAGAAAAAAGTTTTGAGTCAAAAGGACCCAACAGAGAAGCTCATGGTCAGCGAGGTGGGCAGACACCAGCCCAGGGGTCTCTGGGGGTCTTCTCCAGAACCCACCTGCACAAAACCGGGCTCAGAAAGCCTTTTTTAGGAACAAGCTCTTTAATATTCCAGCCAAAATCCCCCTGGTCCAACATTTAGGTACCAGAGGAGAAGAACTTGAGTTATTCTCAGCTTAATGTGACACCCAGCCCTCACCTCAGCAGTGGGATTGCAGAGGGGACCCCACAGCCCTCGTGTGAGGTGCTGCTGTCAGGCATGGGGTGAGGATGGAGGGAAGGGGATGAAAGCATCTCTGGGAACCCCAAATTCCATATCACTTCCAAACAGCCCAGTTACTCCGGAAAGCAGGAGAAAAGCTGCCCGGCAGCGTAGGGAGGAAAGAGTTGACAGCTCTTTGCTGCATCCAGCGTCATTTTCCTTGGCAAATCCAGGCTGTTGTTGGAAACGTGCGCCAGACGCCGGGATCGGAGCTGAGCCTGCAGGAGCAGCGCTTGGGATTTAACACTTAAAGACCTCAACTTCCCAGAGCTGGTCCTGCAGCTCCCTCCCAGCCAGGACACGGACACAGCACATCTGGAATTGCCCAAGCCCCGCGGCCGCACAGGGGAGTGTGAACGACCTGCCGAGCACCTGTGTTTGAAGTCAAATCCCGCTTTTATTGGGAATGTGCTGGCTCCCAGCACCCCTGGCAGTGGCACAGGGATTCTCCTGCCCCTCTGCTGCTGGTGCTGAGCCCGAAATAAGAACCTGCCCTTGGGGACATGCGGGAGATGCACCGGACTGAGCCCGGAGCGCTGGATTCCATACAGGGGATCCAGGGATTACAACAGACAGCATTCCTGTGGGTGCTGAGCATGGAGGCTCTCCCACCTCCTAGGCAAAATCCACCCTGCCAGCAAAAGGTTGGGTTTTTCTCTTGGTTTCAGCATCTCACCAGACACGGAGGCCAAGGCTCAGCTGAGCCGGGATTAGTGCTGAGCTCCCAAGGCTCAGACGAAGCCTTCAGCTCAAGGACTTTTCCTGCACACATTCCCTTTCCAAAGAATGAAAGGCAGAATGGATTGGGTGGGAAGGGACCTCAAAGCCCATCCCATTCCACCCTGTGCCATGGGCAGGGACACCTTCCACTAGCCCAGGTTGCTCCAAGATCCTTCCAACTGGGCCTTGGACACTTCCAGGGATGGAATAGCCACAGAACCTGTGCCAGGGCCTCACCACCCTCACAGGGAAGGATTCCTTCCCAATATCCAATCTAAATCAACCCTCTTAGTTTAAACCCATCACCCCTTGTCCTTTCACCACCAAGTCCTGCACAGTCCAGGAATCCGTGCAGGAGCCATGTTCTGAGCCAGAACAACTCCTGTCAACAACAGGAGAAAACCCCAAGCTGGCAATAAAGATACTGCCCAAAAGAAGATTCAATAATCCTTTAAAACTGACAATTAACAGCTTTGAACTTTGCCTTCCTGCCCCCTTAGAAAAAAACCTCCTTTTGACCTTAAAAATCTGCCAGAATTTACTCCAACAGCACACAGCGGTGATTCCTGGTGGGCTTCCCTTGCCCTTGGATGGGACCTCCACCCTTCCCAGCAAGAGTTAACACCCCAGACAGACAGAGCAAGCACCAACAAGCCCATCCACAGCCCCAAGGCAGCCAGCTACTCATTGAGTTCATCATCACTCAAAAGATACAAACAGCTGCCGTAGAAAACCCAACTCTTTTCTTCACCCTGCTCTCTAAATGCACCTCATCAGCTGCACATGCAGAGATTCCTTGTTTGATTCCATTTTTCTGCCATAGGTTATGTTCTATGGGAAAATGTGAGAATTCAAGTTTTCCAGGCAGAGCCTTCCTGCAGCCCCAGAAACAGCAGCAACTGCAGTGAAAAATTAAAACAAACCCCTCATTTTTGAGTCTGAACTGTTCCATCCTCTCGGGTTGGCAACAGTTCCAGCTGCCAGCTTTAAATGCCTTATCCTATTTTCCTATCCCATGGGAAAATTAGAATAAAGTGCTGGTTAAGGGTAGCAGTAGCTCAGCAACTTGTTTGCAAAGTTGAAGGAAATAATTGCTCCAAAATGATTTCCTGGATTAATTTCAGTGAGCCTGGCACGTGGGGAGGATTGGAAGGATCACAAAACTCCGTTTAGGCCATTAGTGCCTGCCCCACATCCCTGGCCCCACACTTCCCTGGGAAACCTGGGGAAAGCCACTGCCGCCTCATGGATGAGAAAATATAAGGAAGAATTCAAAGATTTAGTTATTTTCAGAAACTATAAATATTATTATCAAATAAGAATGAGATTCAAAGATTTGCATTTGATTTTTTTTTTTCTGGACAGGGCACTCTGATCTTCTCAGCTCTCTGGGAAGGAATGCCAGCATTATCCAATTAAAATAAGAAACTGAAAAGGGAGAAGAGACAACGGGGAAGATGCCCAGGGAAGCTGTGGCTGCCCCATCCCTGGAAGTGTCCAAGGCCAGGCTGGAACAACCTGGGATAGTGCAAGGAGTCCCTGCCGATGGCAGCGGATGGAACGGGATGAGCTCTAAGGTCCCTTCCCACCCAAACCACGCTGGGATTCTGGGATTAAGCAGCACAATGAGGTCTGTGCAGGAAAACCCGACACAGCATCTCCCCAACCCTCCCACCCGCAGGTAATTTACAACCACAGAGCCTCTACCTGCTCCCAGGTGGATTTTACTTCCAGCGCCAGTTTATGCAACACCATCCCTGTCTCCTCCCTCTGAGTGCTTTGTGCCTGGGGAGAGGCTGAAAGCCGAGAGGTGACAGGAATTGCAAAGAGGGATTAAAGGACAAAGGCGACACTCAGGGACAGCACCCCGCTGGCCTGGCACGGGATTTAACCCTGGTGTCACACAGAGATGGGATTTAACCCCTGGGACACCGGCACTGCCCAGGAAGTGAGCCAGGAGGGGTCTGAGCTCCCAAGCGCCAAGCCAGAGGCAGCTCTGGCAGGAGGCGACTCTTCCGCAGCCCTCTCCTCCTCCTCCTCCTCCCTCCTGGGAGCGTCCAGCTGCTCCCAGCCATTGTGGCCATGTCCTGCCACACCACGCAGTGACCACAGCCCCGTGCAGCACAAAGAACCCCTTGCCCCATCCACCACGGCAAAGCCACGGAACATGGACCCTCCCCATGGACACAAACCCGCACACGACGGACACGGACCCACGCAGCACGGCACACAGACCATCCCCACACCCCACAAACCCTCCCCATGGACACAAACCCGCACACGACGGACACGGACCCACGCAGCGCGGCCCACAGACCATCCCCACACCCCACAAACCCTCCCCATGGACACAAACCCGCACACGACGGACACGGACCCACACAACACGGAACACAAACCCTCACCACACGATGCCACCTCGTGTCACGCAAGCCCACGGCTGCAAAGCCACACAACCCAACCCCACACTGTGCACTGAACTCCAGTCCCGATGAGATCCTTCCAGTTCAGCAGATTCTGGGATTCTACTGCAAGAGCCATCCCCAAGGAGTGCATCTCAGCTCCATCCCCAAAGCTGAAGTGCAGCCAGGCAGGAGGATGCTGGCAATTCCATTTGGAAGGTGTTACAGGGCTGGCACCCCATCAGTGGGGTCTTGCATCATTAGGGTTTTGCACTTACAACAGCGTTTCATTTGGGCTCAGGGAAAGGGCTCGCTTCCATCCACACCCATCTGGGAGTGATTATTCCCGCTGTAGTAGCATCCAGGCCCGACTGGCATCGGCACCATTAGCACACAAACCCAGGGTTTAACGAGAGAGCGCTTACCACTGCAACCGCCCTATAAAGGCACTTAACCACGGTAAAATTGCAGCCAAATCTCCCACTTAACCACGTTAAAACTGCAGCCAAATCTCCCTCTTAACCATGGTAAAATCGCATCCAAACCTCCCTGTAATTCCATGCTTGTGCACAATGGATCCTGACAGATTACACCTCTTCAGAGACACACTTCCCACTTAACTCACTGCACGGAGTTTACTCAGTGCTTCACATCCCCCAAACCCCTCACAGACCGGTACCTTCGGCAGCCAGACACCTCTAAAAATAACATCCTCCCCAAGTGTTGAAAGATATTAAAATATAAAGCCATTAACATATAATAAGACTGGAATGAGAGCTCCGCATGCTCTGAAGCTCTCAGGGTTTGGCTTCCAGTCAAGAAAAATATATTGGATTAGTCTGAGAGCAAAATTAGGCTGGTGTGCAGTTTAATTAGCATTACAAGACACTACATGTGTACGGGAGAGCAGGGAAGATTTATGTTATTATGTGGTAAGAAAAATAATGTTAAAAGGTTAAAATAATATGGGGTTGATACAGCACTATTTACTCTGGGGTTAAGGGGAAGATAACTTTGGAATGCCGCTGAATGTTGTTAAAAACCCCCGTTTGAGGGTTCGCCAGGGAACGCATCGAAAAATTGTGGAAAAACCCTGCAATTTGGTCACAGGTCAGTCAAACACTTACTCTGGCAACAACATTCTCCATCAAGGAACTCAGTAAATGCTGATAAAATGTCCTGGTCCTCACACAAAGTCACAGTTTTTATCCTTCATGGAATGAACAGAAAATAGAAACGAAACCCCAGCTCAGCTGTGGAGGAGGCCGGGGAGCAGAAGGAAAGGCACCCTTGCAGCACCATAAATCTGGGAATAAGGACTTTGGGAAGGTCCTGACTGAGTTGAAGATGCCGCTGCCCGTGGCAGAGAGATTGGACTCGATGGCCTGGAGAGGTCCCTTCCACCCCAAACCCTTCTGTGATTCCACAGTTCCCAAGGACCAGCCACATCCCCACACAGGCAAAGGTTTCTCCTCACACCAGGAATTCACCCCACAGGACACACAAGGATGCACCTCCAGCCCTCGGCAAGAGCTCACACTGTATTTAATTTCCCAAAGGATGCAGCACACCCCGCAGCCACTGCCACGCTCCTGCCACTCTGCAGCATCTCAGCAGGAGGAGTTCTGGACTCAGGCCAGATTTTGCATGGAATATTCATAGGCACAGCAGCAGGAATACGAGAATTCGAGTTGTGAATCAAGGTAACCAGAGCCTGACATTTGCCACAGAGCTCTGCGGGCTCCCTTTATTGCCCTCTGAGAGCTTCCTCCAGCTACAAGCAGGACCACAAAGTGGAATTTGAGGGAAAACCCACCATGAGGCACATCCCTAATCACCATCTTCCTTCTGCACACACCCAGCCTTTCCCTAACCCGAGATCAGAGCCGTGAAACGCCAACACACGGGCCCTGAGCAGGGATTTAAGGGTCTGAGCCCACAGGACCCTGTGCTGAGGCTGCTTCCAGAGGAGGCCGACGCTGGAGAAGCATTTCCGACAGGAGCTCTGCTCAAGGCTTCCAGCACGTTAGGCAGGTTTCGGCTGGGATGCAGGAACCAGACACAGGGATGAGGACGCGTGGATGAGCTCCAGGTATGCCCAGGGTGGAAGAAGCCTCTGGGGCAGCTTCAACACCTTTAGAGCCTTTCTGCCAATCACACCAAGTGCTGCCTCTTACTCTGGAGCCAGAATTGACAAAAAAGAGCAAAATAACTGCAATTTCACACTGGTGAGGGAAAAGAAAGGAAGAAATTCCTCACTGTGAGGGTGGTGAGACTCTGGCACAGGGTGCCCAGAGAAGCTGTGGCTGCCCCTGGATCCCTGGAAGTGTCCAAAGCCAGGCTGGACGGGGCTTGGAGCAACCTGGGATAGTGGAAGGTGTCCCTGCCCATGGCAGGGAGTGGGACTGGATGGGCTTTAAGGTCCCTTCCAGCCCAAACAATTCCATGACTCCATGAAAGCAATGCCAAGGCCCTGAATGCCGATGTGGGCACCGCTCCAAAGTGGGAACATCCCTTGTTAAAAAGGTGCGAAGTGGAGACTGAGAACAGACACCTTGGCACCGGGGAGGTGAAATGCCAATAAGCAAATTGCTGCTCAGCACATTTTTTTGGATGACTCAGCACCTCCCCTCCCTCCCCCCACCAGCTGCAAGCGCCTCCACAATTAGTTTGACAAAACGGATGGCATTTGATCCCATTCCCAGGCTTTGGCAGCTTTTATCCCCATCTCGGGACACTCTCGGGGCACACACTTCACCCAGCATTGCCCAAAAACAAGTTTTGGCAGAAATGTGGCACAACACGGATTTGATTGGAGAAAAAGCATGGGAATGATGCTCTGCACAGCTCAAATATTGCAAGGATGATTTTCTGACAGCAAAATACGATTTAATTTAGGCATAAAATCCTCTAAAGGGACACAGTGCCCTGATGTGGATCTTTGCGAGCAGAGCCCGCCTGACAGAATCCCTCTCCCATCCCACAGCACACCCATCCGGAGGGATTATTTGGATTTTCTACCACCAGTCAAGGCTCCAGTGCTCCCCGAACCCTCTCTCACACCTCCGAGGCACTGAAGAGTCAATGAATTAAAGCAGCTCTAACAAACTCCTCATCTCGCAGCCAGCACGGTGATGCAACACCCGGCGGGTTCTGGGACAAAGATGTGGAACTACAATGCCTCAACCTCTGCCATGAAAATCTGCCCTTCTATCCCAAACGAGTTACATATTTGGATACCCTGTGAGATAGGGAAGTGGGGCATTATCGAGCTGCCAAATCTCACTCCTGTCATGAGGTCATTTCTGGCACGCGGCCAGGTGAGGTTTCAGCCAAAATCTCAGTGCTGACCATCGCTCCCTGTCCTTCCCCCTGCACTCCTCTTCCTCCTGCCTCAGGTCAGGAAGGAAGGGGGAGAGTAAAATAATTAAAAATAAAGAAAAATGGGTCAGGAAGAGGAGTATCTTTTGGGTTTAAATCAGTTTGTACAATCACAACACACACAGTCAGCACTCGGCCTCTTCACCAAGGACACCTCAGCAGCTGAAGGATGTTTGAGGGCTCACATGGCCATTGGGATGTTGGGTCCCCCTCAAATGAACCCTCACTCTGGCCATGGTCCGCAGGAGAGAAGTGTCATTGATCACATTTCTTGAATTAATTATTTAGTAATTTCAGCCTAATTTATGCGAGCACCACGCGTATGGGATCACACCGGGTTTATCAGCAGCGCAGCTTGGAAAAGCTGCCGGGAACCCCATACGTACCTCAAAGCTTGACAATAACTTTCTAAATAAAGCTGTTTGCAAAGCCTTCATTTCACTGCTTTAATCACCGCAGGGATGCACTCACAGCACCCCGGGACACACAAAGTGCTTGTTTTTAGCTGCACATCGACTCAAGGCAGAAAATCAGTGAGAAACGGGTGAGCAGCACCACTACAAATCCCATTAATCACACGTTGTCACAGCAGCCGTTCCCAACCGGAGCGGCTCGGGACGCTCAGCCTTCCTTCCCCATGTCCCTACCACCAGCAAACTTTCTCTCCAATCCAACTGCTTCAATGTGCCCCAAAGTATATTTCATCTCAAGCCTGACAGGCCAGATGTAGAATAAAGAAATAAATAATTAGCGTTACCTTATCTGGAGTCCGTCAGCTGCAGCAAGCGACGCTCGGAGCTCCGTCCGCATCCAGAGACAAATTATCTAACGCTGTAATTTATGAATGCTTCAAGTATTTGCCCTGGTATTTCATTATACACTCGCTGGAAAGAAGAGCTCGAAAGACTAAACAGATCCAGCACGATAACATGAAAGGCACTCCAGCCGCGCGCTATTCCAAGACAACCCAGGAATCCCAGCACGACACCAAACTGCTCCGGCTCCCTCTGTGTTGACACTGCTCGAGGGGCAGCGAGGGGAGAGCGCAGAGCGATGACTCGGGAGCTCGGCTTCCCTCCGCTTCAACGCTGAACTTGGATTCATGATGGGAAGCTGCGGGATCCAGACAGCGAAGGAAGCGCTAGCCCGGCTTTCCCGGGGGCAGCTGAGGCCGGCGCGGCGGAACGGCTCCCGCTGCCAAGTGGGAGGACGAGTTCCAAACTCGCCGCTTTATCAAAGCTATTTTTGTCCTTCCCCCCACACACTGATAAGCAGCAAGGCGAGGACCGCCGGGGTGCCGAGGCAGGGCTTGGCATCTCCCCCGAAACCCCGCTGCGACTCCGCGGCAAAGCCACCCGGCACCTCGGGGGAGCGGGCCATCCGCTCGGGAGGCTCGGAGGGGAGGAAACTCCTTCCTCCAGCTTATCCTGCTCGCAGCGAGGTTTCGTGCCTGGAAAAAATGAGCTAAGTTTGCGAGCGGAGGCCCCAGCTCCGCTCCGGCTCTCCCAGAGGCTCTCGGGACAGGCGACCCCCCCAGGGGCTGGGGACACCGGCGGGAACAACCGGGAGGCTGCTGCCCACCTGTCCTGCACAGGCTGAGGAGCTGCTACGGGGGGGACACTGAGGCATCACCCAAAATACGATGCACCTGGGTTGGGGGAGAACCGGAATCACGAACCCAGCGCAGGAGGAGGGAGAGGAGCGAGCGGAGGCCGTGGGGGACCGGGACCCAGCGCCCACGGCGGGTGCGGGGCCGAGCCGTGCGGGGCTCCCCGGAAGCAGCACCCCGCGCCCGGGGGGGACCCCGCAAGGGCCCGGGCAGAGCCGCTGCCCCCGGCCAAGGCTGGGCTGTCGGGACACACGGCGGGTCTGTCGCGACAGGGAGACGGCGGGCAGCAGGTGGAACACAGGCGGCCCCGCAGCCCGTCACCCCCAGCCCAGGTGAGTTCCCCCCACACTTCACCCCCGCACCGCGAGCTGGGGAACTTCCCCCCTTTTTCCACCAAACACCCCCGAGGGGCCGTTCCGAAGCGCCCCGGGGCGCGGCACCCGAGCGCGGGGATGGAGCCGGGGGATGGCCCCGAGCAGCGCGGAGCCCC
>VZTD01005249.1:188345-226403 GCA_013397725.1 Rhagologus leucostigma
CGGGGCAGCACCGCCTCAGCGTCCGGCCGGGGGGCGGGGCCTGCACCGGGCAGGGGCGGGGCCTGGGCTGGAGAGGCGACACTGCGGGGGCGCGGTTATGCAAATTAGAGGGGCGGGGTCGGTCGGGACTGGAGCCACGCCCCTCGGCCGGCGGGCGCGGCCCCGGTCTCGGTCGCGGTCCCCGTCCCGATCCCTGTCCTTGTCCCGTACGGGCAGGTCGGTGATGGGTGAGCCCTTGCCCAGTGCGGTGCAGGAGGGCCCGGTCCCGCTTCCGATTCTGGTTCCAGTCCCCGTCCTGATCTCAGTCCCGGTCCCGGCCCACATCTCCGTCCCGATCCCAATCCCGGTGCGGATAGACCCGATCCCGGTCCCGGTGACCGCAGTCTCTCCCGTCTCCGTCTCCGCAGCCGGCGGAGGATTCCTGGGAGCAGATGCCAAACGCCACCGATCTCCGGGCACGGCCAGCGTTGTCACCAGTCTGCCGGGGACACGGCCGAGCACGGGATGCCCAGGGATCTGCGGTGTTTTGGGGCGGCTGTCGCTGCCTTCTCCAGCTTTTTAAAAGTTGATTCTCACTGCTGGAAACTCATGGAAGGTTGAAAACCGCCTGGGAAAGAGTGAACCAGAGAGAGGAGTGGGTTTGGAGAGGCAACCATGGAATCACACCTGGTTTGGTTCAGAAGGACCTTAAAGCTCATCAAAAGGAGTCGGCAAAGCCTGTGCTGGTTCTATTCCCAATCAGTGGGTTTAACTGATAGAGAGAGGGATAATGAGGTGAATAAGGTGCTGTGTGATGCTCACAGGCCGCCAGGAAATTTGAGTTCAGAAATTAGAAATGATCTGAACAAACTCGAGAGGTGGCCTGAAGAGAAGAGGATGTGATTCGGAAAAGTAAAAGGGAAAAAGGGATTAAATAACAGAATTTAATGGCAGCAGAGGAGGTGGCACTGCAGAGGAGGATGCCAGCTGGTTTTGGAGGATCAGATAGTGCAGAGCAGCTCAGCAGCGCTGGGAGATGTCAGAGCCGTCCCCAGATCTCCAGGAAGGGCCCAGCACCAAGGACTGTCACCAGCACATCCCTGGCACGGGGTCCTGGTGAGCTCCCCTGGGTGGGCTCCGAGAGCTGGGTGGTCCCATGCCAGGTCTGTGCTCCCAGATCCCGGGGGCAGGGTGAGCTTCCCACGAGGCTGTCCCTTCCAGGAGAAACCCTTCCAAGCTCTGGAACACATTGTCTGAGAATTTGTGGGGTCTTCATCCTACAGATCACAGCCATAAAGGATCCCATGGTGTCCTTGTCCTGCCTTTGGGGAGGAGGACGACCTCTTCCAGCCCTTCTTGGCCTTGTTTTCCTGCAGTAGGGTTTTTTCCTATAAGTCCTGTGTCATCGACATGAAATTCCATGAGAGTCTCTGTTTTCATTTGAGAAAGAAATGTTTCCCTAATATTTGGGAAGAACAAAACTGGAAACATTAAGAGCTGCCAACCCCAACAACTGAAGAGCAAAAAGCAAGTAAACACAAATGAACCCTCTGTTCAAAACCCTGCAATTATTTTAGGAACATTTATAATTATTTGAGTGCTTAGGGTTGTTACTGGTTTTCATAGAATCACAGAATATCCTGAGTTGGAAGGGACCCGCAAGGATCACCAAGTCCAACTGCTGCACCACCAAAATTCTGGCTTTCAAGATGAAAATCCCGACCCCAGTCCTACATGGACCTACCCACACTTGCAGCAGCCTCACTCCATTTTCCAGAGCCATTCATGTTACTTTGAAGGTGAGTTTCAGCCGTCAGGTCAGCCTGGGGGTGGGTCAGGGAGAAGATCTGAGCTCTCCATTCCTGCCTGGATCTCATCGGGGAGTTAGGCCAAATCCTCAAATGCAGAGATTTCTGCCTCTTAGAGCAGATCAGCATCCCACTGATGAAAAAGGAATCCCATGTGATGGTGGAATTAACATGTAATTAGTAAGTGTGATTCTCACACCCGGACCAGTCGAGCCCCACAGTCCATGGCTGCAGTTTCTCCAGGGTTTTATTTTAATTCTTGTTCTGAGCATTCCTCCCCTTCCTCTGCCATCCCTGAAAAACTTCATTACGTGGATGAAGAACCTCACAAGTTTAAGTTGTTTTCTGTGTCCTGCCCACGCTCCAAGGGTCCTGGTCCAGGAGAAGCAGGAGCCAGAGGATGGGGAAGGTGCAGAAGGGACAGGGATCCCTGGTGCTCCGGATGGGAAAATAAAGAGCAGTGAAGAGGGTCCTGGGGAGGGTGGGCAGAGGCTGCAGAGGAGGAGAACACACACAGGACGCGTCTGGAATGACTTTTTCTCTTGATTCCCAAACTTGCTGGGTTTTTTCCAGCATCGCCTTCCCATCCCAGCGGGATTTAACCACAGGTGGGAGGAAGCTGCTGTAGCTTAGGAGATCTCCCTTCCCTTTGGATTGGGTACAGCTCTCTGCATAGCACACGGCACTCCATGGCAGCTCTGAGTGCCCCTCTCCGTGTGAATTCCACAGATCAGGGAATCTTCGAGTGATGTAAAGCAGCTTTGAGCCCATTCCCCACTTACGTTTTGGCAGCAGCTGCAATTCCTGCAGCGGCTGCAGAGCCGAGTTTAACATGTGTGACCTAAAAGCTTTGGAATTCCTGACTTTCTTTTGAGGAAAGCCATCCCTTGCTCTCTCAGTGATGTTCTCAACAACACGAGTACAATAAAGTCTCCTAAAACCTGAAATCCTGGCGCTCCAACAGCACATCCACGGGCGTTTACAAGCCCTTAGGAAGGAGAATCCGGATTTTATAGAGCCTCCATCCAGCACTGCAATCTCAATTCCTCTTCCTCAGTGAGATCCAAGATGTACCATACAATCTGCTTTGCTTAAGGCTGTTTTTTCAGTAACTGTGAGCTCTGTCCGTGCAGGAAAGGTAATTATTTGTGTCCAGCTGCTTCCACAGGGGCAGGGATTGAGCAATATGATCATTTTATAAGAGCAAGATGTACTAAGGAATCACATTCACGGCTTTTTTCCTAGCTCTGCCAGGGACCCTTCCAAGATTTTCCCTCTCAGGTCATCGCTCTCTCTCTGATCATCCATCTGTCCCTCTCATCTTACTCTGTGAATTCTCACAATTAACATTCAGTTGCTCAGAGAAGCCGTGGCTGCCCCATCCGTGGAAACATCCAAGGCCAGGCTGGATGGTGCTCGGAGTAACCTGGGCAGGTGGAAGGTGTCCCTGCGCCTGGCAGGGGATGGCACTGGATGGGCTTCTTACAACAACAACAAAAAAGGCTGTATTGACTCTTGCTGCGCTTATTTTCACATTTCCCCCTGCACTGCTGATTTTTAAGGACCAGCAGCACTTTGACACCTCATTTTCCTGCATGGATCAGCCTCTGCTCTGTTTTGAAGGAAGATGAGGCCTGGCAGCCCCACGATTCCATCCTGAAGCACGCGGGAGGAGGTTTGGCCAAGGAGGCCGAGTTTAGCCTCAACACAACTTCTTGCAGAGGGGGTAAGGAAGATGCAGCTCTTGGTTCTGTTGTATGTTTATTTATATGTTATTTGGTGATAATGAGAACCAAATGTTTGGGATCTATTCAGTTCTTAAACTTTTATAGACTCATTGTCTTGATTCTCAACTGTGCAGCCGTCTCCGAGCCCCTGCCTCCCCCGGAATCATGGAAGTGCCGTCGGTGACCAGGCTCAGCTGTGCTCTTACTCATCCTGGCTGGAACAATGATATTCCACACCGCGTTATTCAACCTCCCCGGCGCCTCCTGGCCCCCTCATCCCGACCCCTTGGCTCCCACATCCCGGGTCAGCGCCGGAGCCGGCCAAGGCATTGTCCTGGGGGTGCCACTTTCGGGCTGTGCTGGTGCCAGGGAAAGAGGATACGATCTGAGCCTCGAGGAGCAGACGTGATACATGAAAGATGCTCTGCCAGAGAGCCCAGAGCCTGCTCTGCCCCTCGGATCGCTCACCAAAAGGCAGGGAAAAGGAGGAGGAGGGAAAGGAGGGAGCTGCACCCTAACGCTGAGCCTGACCAGGGACCATGGGGAGGGGGCTCCTCTCCCTGCCCCTTGGCAGGGGTTTCTCCAGGCTCCAGCATTCCTGGTGCCATGGCCTTGCTGGGTCCTAGGTTGGACTCAATGACCTCAGAGGTCTTTTCCAACTTAACTGATTCTGTGCTTTTCCAGGCCTGTTTGGCCGGGAGCACAGCTCTGGGTTTGGGGCTCCCTGGGGAAAAGGTGAGGTCCCACGGAGCCACACCCTGTCCAGGCGGAACCCCCCAAGCAGACCCCTCCCCACCTAAACCAGTGACTGCTCCCACAGCACAAGGGTTTGCAGCAGCTTTGCCACACCCTGAGAGCCCCTCCCAGTGCCCAAAGGGGCTCCGGGAGAGCTGGAAAGGGACCTTGGACAAGGGATGGAATGACGGGACACAGGGAATGGCTTCCCACCGCCAGAAGTACATGGGATTAGCACCATATTGTGGGCAAAGGAAACTGGAGCCCTAATGTCACCACTTGTGTCTTCTCCAGGCAGGGGGAATTCTGGCAGGAGAGCTCCTGGAAATCCCCTGCCCCGGGTTTGTGGCCCATGTGCCCATTTCAGCCTCTTTGGCTTTTGCTTCTCTCCCTTTACAGGTGTAAATTCCATGCATAATGATTTGAGCCTAAAGATGCAATTTCTGCATTAAGAGAGACAAATATAAAGTGACCAAAATCCTTTGCAGGTGGAGCAGGGCCACAGCCCCAGCACAGAACCCCAGGATGGTTTGGTGGAAGGGACCTTAAAGATCACCCAGTCCCACCCTGTGCCGTGGGCAGGGACACCTTCCACTGTCCCAGACTGCTCCAAGCCCCATCCAGTCTGGCTTTGGACACTTCCAGGGATCCAGGGGCAGCCACAGCTTCCCTGAGCATCCGATGCCAGGGAAGAATTTCTTCCCAAAATTATGTCTAACTCTGCCCTCTGTCAGGTTGAAGCCATTCCCCCTTTTCCTGTCACTCCAGGCTCTTTTCCAAAGCTCAGTTCTGGCCTAAACTCAAACATTAAAGGATTTTGGGTGAGGCTGGGCGAGTCCAGCGAAAAGAACTGAAGCCCTGGCTTTAAAAAGGGTAAATCCAAGGAATTCATATCAAAGCAGGAACAGTCATAAGGAGAACATATGGAAGTGTCTTTTTCTGCTCACAGTGATTGGAAACTGCACGCCCAGGCCCTGATCCAGCTACAGGACCCCACATCCGGGGCTTAGTTTCCAGGTGACCCGGGATTTCAGCGATTTCCAGCCTTGGGATCGTTAATGTGAGATGACAGCAATAACTAGGGAAGGAAAACCCCACGTGTTTGTTCTTCCCAGCGTGCCAGCACTTGTGGATTTAAGTGAGGAGAAAGATCACAAGGCTCAGACAGAATATCCTCCAGAACACAGCCCTAAAGCAGCAATTTCCTCTGCGGAGCCCATGTGAGATCAAGGCAGGATAAAGCAGTCCATGTGAGCCTGGCTGAGGGGATTTGGGAAGGGGCAGGAGCCATTTGTCTGGGATGGAATAGTAAAGATTAAATTGGGTGTTACAGAGGGACCTTTCCAGAGGGAACAGCTCCAGCTCCGAGTGCCATTTGCCTTCACTTCTCCTCCGTGAGAAGACTCCTGGCTTTGGGAATGCAGCATTCCTAAGCCAAACCTGCTGATAGGAACATGTGCGTTTCATCTCGGAATGAATGAAAAAATGATTGGAAAAGAGCAAACCCCGTAATTTTGGTGAGGAATAATTCCCGTGCCATTGGAGGCAACGCACTCTGGGATGGAAGGGCCGGTTCCCCTGGATCAATGGGATGGAAACATCTGCTTTATCTCACTGAGATCTGGAGAGGTAAGAGCTGACAGTTCTTTGTGGGAATCTTTGCTATCTTATTGTATATCTAAATTACATTTATTGATGTCCAACATTGATGTTTCGGGTAATTCTCGTGGATCTAACAACCTTCTGTTTCAAATTCACAGTCTTCCACCACTCAAACTATTATTATTTTTACCAGTCCCAAGGGTGTGCTGGAGTCTCTTTGGTACAAATTAGAGAGGCTTTTATGAAAAACTCACAGTTTATGGAACAGAGGTTCCCGTTGGCTTCCTGACCCCGAGGTAGTGACAGCTCCCACCGGAGCCTCGCCCACAGCAGGGGTTTTAGCACCGTTCCCAACGCGGCTCGGGAGCTGACACGGGGTGAGTAACAGCAGTAATTTCCCCCAAGAGGGACAAAAAAAGCCAAATGTTGACAAGTTTATGAGTACAAACATGTCAGGGGATCGCCTGGCAGCGAGGCTTTGCTCTAAGCCTGTGCTAGGTTTACCTGCGGCTGGTTTTTCACCTGGGCTGGGCTCCCAGCCGTGGGAGAAGGGATCTGAGGGAGACAGAACCCATTCTACAAGGAACAAGAGCAGGGTAGAAATGACCCAAAGATCCCAAACCAAATAATTCTATTTTAAAAACCCCAAACTCAATGAGTTTCGGAGCAAAGATCAAGCAACACAGCTGAGGGAGAGAAGAGGGTGGTGGGAAGATGCTGAGACTGGAGAAAAAAGAGTCACAGAATCCCAGGATTCCCTGAGCTGGAAGGGACCCACAGGATCATCCAGCCCAGCTCCTGCACAGACACCCCAGCAGTCCCACCCTGGGCATCCCTGGGAGCGGTGTCCAAACGCTCCTGGAGCTCTGGCAGCCTCGGGGCCGTGCCCATTCCCTGGGGAGCCTGGGGAGTGCCCAGCACCCTCTGGGGTGAACCCTTCCCTAAAATCCAACCTAACCCTCTCCTGGCGCAGCTGCAGCCATTCCCTGGGTCCTGTTCTGGGTCACAGAGAGCAGAAATTGGAGCTGAGTGTGAGCCCTTGGTAAGAATTCCTCGGAAAAGGTGACAGTTCAAGTGTGAAGGGTAAGCAGGAAACCCGAGGGAGGTGGAGGCAGCAAACCCAACCCTCCCCAGCTCCTTCCCATCAAGGGCTTCACTTTGATGCAATTAAAGCTGCATTAATAAAGACATGGATTTTTCAGTGGAGAAAACACATCGGTGAAACCTTGATCTTCCTCAGGTACCAAAACAGATCCAGGGCCATGACCCAAAGGAGAAACCAGGAAAAGCAGAACAAGGGAAAAAGAAATCGTCCAGTAAAACCCATCTGGGTCAGAACATCCATGGAAATCCATGCAAACCCACCTTCCACAGCCCCTCCAGGCTCTGCTGGGGCAAAGGGGGCTGGAATGAAAAATTAATTGCAAGCTCTTACTTAACACAGATTTTGAGACAAAAAGAAGAGAACAAAGGAGTCCTCCAGGCAAAAAATGTGGAAAATGATGATCATTAATAACATCAACTCCTCACTCCAGGATTTTCATCAGTTGGCTGAGGTGGCATCACATTGTCAAGTCACAAAAGCCATAAACACACCCGAAAAACCTGTTTGATCCCAGAAAAATAAATGCTGAACTCATCAACATCAGGAGCTCCAGCTGGAGTGTATCCAGAATGTCCAGACTTGGAAAGGCCTAAAATCATCCTGGAGCTTCCTGGTAGGGGGAAAACACCCTGAAACTGCCTTCCTGAGAGGAGGAATCCTCTCTTCAGGATTCTCAATCTCCCATGGTCAAGTGTTGGTGTGAAAAACAAGGATCTCAAGCACATTTTTAGATCCATGTTTCTGGATTTGCATGAATCCCAAGTTCTCCTCTGCTCAGGGAGGATGGAGAAGCTTCAGGAGGTCTGAAATTGTTCAGAAATACACATGTTCGAAAATGATCCTTTTCCTTTTTGATAACCCAGAAAGCAGGAGCTGGTGTGCCATCTATTAAACTATAAATAAAGACATAAAAAAGGAATTCCTAATCCACATCCAGCAGGGCTGAGATTCGAAATCCAGACCCCACCCAGGATTTCGGCATCTGGAGAGTCCCATCTCGCACCTCAAAACATCCCCAGGCCTGGGCTTTGATTTGGGTCTGCAGCCCTTTGTGTTTTCTCGGGGGGGTGCAGCCTTTTCCAGGCTCTTTCCAGCAGAAATCTTTCCATGCTGCCCATTGCAGTTTTTATGGAGTCACGAGGCAAATTTACAGCTGAGAAACTTCTCCCTGGCCCCACGCTGCCTCCCAGCTTTGATGCGCACAGCCCTATAGCCATGAAAACTCACATCCACTGAACTCAAATCCCTGCTAATCAAATCCTTGGGAATCAGCACGTTCCTGGGGGGATTTGCAGCTGCTGCAGCAGTTTGGGCACCACGTGGCCACAAAAACCCTTCCCTGGGAGCTCAGAAGTGGCATCACTGCTCCGCAGGCACTCAGGAGGTTGGTGGGAAAGAGAGGTGGCACCAGGATTGCCGGGACACATCCTGCCAGCAGCATTCCCAAAGGAAAAGATCCCAAGGACTCTCCTGAAAAGGCTGCTGCTGCATCTCAACACTGTTCACCAGCCCAGGCCCCTGCAGGACCCTTTTGTATAGTTCCTAAAGCCCAGCTGGGCCCCAGAGCTCTCAAACTGGGGCAGTTTAGGGCACATCCAGGAGGAATCACTCTGGAGCTGGGAATCACCTGAGCTGCTGTAATTGCCTGCAGCAGGACAACCTGGGGCACCCGAGGCTGACTGGGGACAGGCTCCAGTGGGTGCTTTCCTGCCTGCGGGGCCAAACACCTCTTCCATCCTCTCTGGGCACCCTGTGCCAGGGCCTCACCACCCTCACAGCCAGGACTTCCTTCCCGATATCCCATCTGACCCTGCCCTCTGGCAGTGGGAAGCCATTCCCCCTTGTCCTGTCCCTCCATCCCTTGTCCCAAGGCCCTCTCCAGCTCTCCTGGAGCCCCTTTAGGCCCTGGAAGGGGCTCTGAGGTCTACCTGGAGCCTTCTCTTCTCCAGGTGAACACCCCCAGCTCTCCCAGCCTGGCTCCAGAGGGGCTCCAGCCCTTAGAGCAGCTCTGTGGCCTCCTCTGGGCTCTCTCCAGCAGCTCCACGTCCTTCTGATTTTGGGGTTCCAGGGCTGGAGGCAGCTCTGCAGGTGGGGTCCCACCTGAGCGGGGCAGAGGGACAGGATCCCCCCTTCCTGCTGCCCATGCTGGGGAGGTGCAGCCCCTTCATCATCCACCCCCAGCCCCCCTCACTGTGACCCCTCCAGCACCCCCCACTCTGTGCCCTGGTTCTCCAGCACAGCTGGCGCCTCCCCCATTTGCCTCCTGCACCAATCTGCTTTTCAAAAACATTTGTTTCCCTCCCCATCCAATTTCTTCCCCTTTTCCTGGTTTTCTTTCCGAACAGAAGGTTTCCAGCTCAGGATGGGGATGGCCACAATGCAACTCCAGAGCTTTATCCCGTGGCCTTTCCCAGCCTGGCACGCAGCGCTCAATTTGGAGCGTGGTGTCCTCGCTCTGTTCCATGCCGAGCTCTGTTGTCCAGAGGAATTAATTCCAGATTATGTGTGGGTGTGGACTTCAGCTGGGCAAAATTTGGATACCCTGGTTGAGTCATTATTGTCTGATGAATCTCTTGGTGACAGCCTTCGCCCCTATTGTTCTGAGGTGAGCCCCGTGGCAAGAAATGTGAAGGCAAGAAACAAAAGAATATAAAGAAAGGTTACGAAATCAAATTCAGTTAAGGCAGGGTTATTGTCCCTCCATCCTGCCTCTCTGGCCTCCAGTTGGGATTGGATTTGGCAGGAAAACAACCCCCGTGGGACAGCCGAGGTTTAGGGCACGTTCTGGGGGGAGCCCGTCCCCGTGGGACCCTGGTGGCCCCAGTGACACAGCAGAGACAGGGAGGAGGAGTTATCATCAATTCTTAACATTTTATTTCTTTACTGGGTTAAACAAGGAGCAGAGAAAACCTCGGCCCCAAAATACAACAGAACTGAAAGCATTACAGGTACAGAGACTATTGAACACAGAGAGTAGTAGGATAATATTTTAATACAACTGAATTATAGCATGGGATTGTGTTTTTGTTGGGTTTTTTTTGTTTGTTTTTTGTCAAACCAGTTTGGAAAATAAATGTAATAGGAACTAGTGCAAAAAAGTTCTAAACATGAAGCACAGTGTATAAAATGGCATAAGAAAACTGTCCCCTCAAGGACACAGTCACTTTCTTATGACAGAAGGGAGAAAGAGAAACAGAAGGGGGGTGGGAACAGAGGGAGGGTCCGGGAGGCGGAGGAGGAAAAGCTGGAAAGAAAGAGAAACCGGGCCGGGGGATTAGAAAGGATACTTTTGACTTCAGCAATGTTGGTTTGTGTTTCACCACCACGCACTGGAAAAGGACCTCATTGGGGCCGGGCCGAGCTCTGTCACCACCCACATGGCACAAGCACTTGAGAAGGGTTCGGGCACCAGCAGCCTGGACACTGCAGGGGTCGGGTCCCCACAGGTCCCCCTGAGGTCCCCACAGATCCCCCCGAGGCTCTGGGACACCCAGCCCAAGGCAGGGAGCCCCAGCTCGGACACGCTCCGCAGGGAGAAGGGCACGAGGGGCTGGGGTCTCCTCCTGCTCTCCCTTCCCACATCCCTCCTGATGCCGAGCAGGATTGGCTCCCTCAAGGACCAGCACATGGATTTTGTTCCCAATTCCCACCCCTGTGCTCAGACGGGAGCATCTCCCTTTTGAAGGCATCCTGAGGCTGTGTCCGAACAGGAGGCTCGGAGGAGCTGGATTCAGTTTGGGTTGGAACAGAAAACCAAACCAAACCTCCATCAGAGGGATGGCTTGGGATCCCCAGGAATTCCTCCCAGGCAGCAGCATCTGATCCCCAAGCGGAAGGTGTCCCTGCATTCCCAAGGTGTTATCCCGGCCTGCTCAGCCAGGCTTCGCTCCAGCCTGTTCCCACCACGGAGCCACCCAGCCTCCTGCCCTGGAGAAACTGGCTGGATGCTATTTTAAGGAGAGCTGGTTGGAATTCCTTACAAATTGCTATTCTCTCCCAATCCGCTGCTGCCCGTTCCAACTGTGCGAGCAGAAAAAGTGTGATTGAATTTTTTTTTTTTGCTTCGTTTTCTTTTTGGAAAATGAAAGGTTTTGTGGGAAAGGGCTGTTCTGGAAGCATTTCTCAATTTGCTAAAAAAAAAAAGAAAAAAAGAAAAAAATTTGGTCATAATGATCAATCTGGCTTGTTTCGACAAGTTTCAAAATTAAAAAAAGTCACTGTCTGGCCCTTTTTGTCTTTTTGTTTTGCAACTCAGGCATGTCCAGTTCCCAAATACATTTAAAAATGGTAAAACCAACCCCAAATTTCATAAGCCAAACCTAATTATTGGGGTTTTTTTGTTGAGTTTCAGTTTACAACAAGCGGAGTTGTCGACTTTCTGTGCTGAAAAAGGATCGCCCTGAAATGCTAAAAAGGCTGGAAACTGCTCCTGGCCTTGCCTGGAACACAAGTCCTGGAGATGTAGAGCAGGAAAGGGTGGAGGGACTGGGCACATGAACTCACCCATCTCCTACCCAGGCCTTTGAGAGGGGCTGAGAGCTTTGATAAAACCTCAACAACTTCTAAAATTAATTATTCCTTATTTTTTAATGACACTCAATTAAAAATGGTCTATCCTCCACCAGAGCATTCCCTCTGCTCCCTTCCTCCTTCCTCACAGCGACATGCAGGGCTGAGAGGTCACCCAAAGAGCCACCTGGACCAAGAACACCCAAAAAGAGCTGCTAAAATCCTTCCATTCCTGGAATAAAATGGACTCACGGTGGGAGCTGTGCAGCTCCAGGGCTGCTGTGATCCAGGAGCTCCGAGCAGGCTCCTTCTGTGGGAGAAGGGATGATTTTGGGGTTGTGTGATGGTGGTACCTCCAGCTGGGCTGCCATGAGCTGACTTTTGGGCTGAAGGAGATCCTTAACAACCAACCTGAACACCAGACATGGCCCTGCCCAACTTTTCCAGCACAACTGAAGAGCGGTTTAACCCCCAGGGAGGGGAAGCCCCAGGGAAGCACAAAAAGCTGACACACAGAACTCCCTGCCTGTCTTGGGTTACAATGTAAGATGTAACCAAAAGATAGGTGGGGCAGCGTTCTTTATCTTCTCGGTGACTCAGCCCTGATAACTCCCTCTGGGGAAGCAGCAGCCACTCCTGGGGGCTATCTCTGCTAATGGGCCATCAGGGTCTCACGGAATGACTCACAGAATTACATCAGCCCATTGTGGGATGCTCCGCCCAGGGGGAGGAACCCAGCATTCCTACCTGGATATAATCTGAGGCTTGGAACACCATAGCAGCACTACCACTGGATTCCCAGAGGACAAGAGCTCCATAACCACCACCGGACTTCTTGAGAACGACCAGGTCTTTCTACAGGATCACCGATTCGACAAAACCACATTCATCACTCCATCGGGACTGCAGCCACCATTTAATCGGACTGCTACCACCACCCTGACCGATGGGGTGTCAGGTCGTACTCTGACTCTGCCAGTGTTTCTGTACTATTGACTTTATTTTAATTTTCCTATTCAATTGTAGTTCTGACTTGGAATCTCCTGCTGCTTTGCTTTCAAACTAGGACATTTCTGGTGCCCCAGTGGGGCACTCCTGGTAGTGTGGCCGAGGTGGAAGATGGCGGTGGCAAAGCGTAGCGGTCTTTCCTTGCTGGGGGTTTACGCCGAGGACTCAGACCTGGAGTCGGACAGCGAGGCTGGCACGGCGGGGAGCGATGGGGGANCGAGCAGGCTCCTTCTGTGGGAGAAGGGATGATTTTGGGGTTGTGTGATGGTGGTACCTCCAGCTGGGCTGCCATGAGCTGACTTTTGGGCTGAAGGAGATCCTTAACAACCAACCTGAACACCAGACATGGCCCTGCCCAACTTTTCCAGCACAACTGAAGAGCGGTTTAACCCCCAGGGAGGGGAAGCCCCAGGGAAGCACAAAAAGCTGACACACAGAACTCCCTGCCTGTCTTGGGTTACAATGTAAGATGTAACCAAAAGATAGGTGGGGCAGCGTTCTTTATCTTCTCGGTGACTCAGCCCTGATAACTCCCTCTGGGGAAGCAGCAGCCACTCCTGGGGGCTATCTCTGCTAATGGGCCATCAGGGTCTCACGGAATGACTCACAGAATTACATCAGCCCATTGTGGGATGCTCCGCCCAGGGGGAGGAACCCAGCATTCCTACCTGGATATAATCTGAGGCTTGGAACACCATAGCAGCACTACCACTGGATTCCCAGAGGACAAGAGCTCCATAACCACCACCGGACTTCTTGAGAACGACCAGGTCTTTCTACAGGATCACCGATTCGACAAAACCACATTCATCACTCCATCGGGACTGCAGCCACCATTTAATCGGACTGCTACCACCACCCTGACCGATGGGGTGTCAGGTCGTACTCTGACTCTGCCAGTGTTTCTGTACTATTGACTTTATTTTAATTTTCCTATTCAATTGTAGTTCTGACTTGGAATCTCCTGCTGCTTTGCTTTCAAACTAGGACATTTCTGGTGCCCCAGTGGGGCACTCCTGGTAGTGTGGCCGAGGTGGAAGATGGCGGTGGCAAAGCGTAGCGGTCTTTCCTTGCTGGGGGTTTACGCCGAGGACTCAGACCTGGAGTCGGACAGCGAGGCTGGCACGGCGGGGAGCGATGGGGGAGTGCCCACGGGAGAGAGAGGAGACCTGGTCTCAGTTGGGAGAGATGACTTTACCTGCCTGGATGGGGATGAGGAAGGGTACGAAGAGGAGGATGATGAGAACAGCAGGCAGTCAGAAGATGATGATTCAGAGACTGAAAAAACTGAGGCTGGTGACCTAAAGAAATTCCCAGAAGCAGAGGAAAGAGATCCTCAGGAGCTGGTTGCTTCTTTTTCAGATAGAGTGTGGAACATGTCTCCAGATGAGATCAAAATCCTGCCTGAGCCTCCTGGCAGATGTTCTAACCAACTGCAGGATAAAATTCAAAAGCTGTGTGAGATGAAAATGAAGGAGGGCATGGATATGAACTACAAGATCCAGAGGAAAAAGGAATTTCACAACCCCAGCCTCTATGAAAAGATGATCCAGTTTTGTTCCATTGATGAAATCGGTACAAATTACCCAAAGGACAAGTTTGATCCTCATGCCTGGTCAGAGGATTCATATTACGAGGCACTAGCTAAAGCCCAGAAGATTGAGATGGACAAACTGGTGAAGGCCAAGAGGGAACATACAAAGATTCAATTTGTGACTGGCACTAAAAAGGGTACAACAACAAGCGCTGCTTCCACAACCACCACAACATCCAGCACCACTGTGGGAGATGCCCAGAAGAAGAAGAGGAGGAACGAGTGACACGCGCCGAGGAAGGATCTCATAGAATGACTCACAGAAATACATCAGCCCATTGTGAGATGCCCCGTCCGGGGAGGGGAAACCCAACATTCCTACCTGGATATAATCTGAGGCTTGGAACACCATAGCAGCACTACCACTGGATTCCCAGAGGACAAGAGCTCCATAACCACCACCGGACTTCTTGAGAACGACCAGGTCTTTCTACAGGATCACCGATTCGACAAAACCACATTCATCACTCCATCGGGACTGCAGCCACCATTTAATCGGACTGCTACCACCACCCTGACCGATGGGGTGTCAGGTCGTACTCTGACTCTGCCAGTGTTTCTGTACTATTGGCTTTATTTTAATTTTCCTATTAAATTGTAGTTCTGACTTGGAATCTCCTGCTGCTTTGCTTTCAAACTAGTACACTGCCTCATTGCTTTTTGGTAGAATCCAGGAATATTTCTCTACTGACTTTGTCTCCACCAATCTCTATAGGATAAAAAATCATAATCCCACTCCATTCCCTGGTGGCAGAAGGAATGGGATTAGGATGAATCACAAGATGAGGGTAACCTGGGCTATGGGACCTCACTCCCTTTGGCTTTGTGGAAATCATGGAATCCCACAGTGGTTTGGGTTGGAAGGGACTTTCAAGATCATCCAGTTCCACCCCCTGCCATGGGCAGGGACACTTTACACTATCCCAGGTTGCTCCAAGCCCCGTCCAACCCGGCCTTGGACACTCCCAGGGATGGGGCAGCCATAGCATTTCCAGGCAACCTCAATAACCCATCCCAAACCTCCACGCTTGGTGCCACCAGAGACTAGGAGGCACCTGCAGAGCTCAGCATGGGGACGCTCCACGGCCTGGCCCTGCAGGATCCTGCCCAGGAGCAGCAGATATCCAGGATTTTCCCTTTATTCCCTTCCTCCAGGCGGCAGCCAAGCATCTCCCAGCGCCGTCCGCGGCCCTGAGTGGCAGTGAATGAACTGCCCTGACATCTCCTCTTGAAGCAAAGCAAAATGTGTTGAAGAAAAACCAGTTCCAGATGTTTTCCCAGTGTTGCCAAGTTACTCAACATGTTCTGCTTTAGTTGTCAGATGCTTTCAAAGCGATTTCCCTAACTCCGAGCACGAATGGTGAGGGCTCTCCCTGGGAATCTTCTGCCTGGGGCTACCATGGATCTGTATTTTCATAAGAAAAAGACTCAACTAATGATTAATGTTCCCCAGAGGAAGCGGGGCCTTTCTTTGGGATTTTTCTTCAGTTATTTTTAATTAATTTGTACAACTGGCAGCTACATGAAAGTGCAAAACCCGGGAATAACGCTGGACTTGGCTTCCTTTGCTCCTTCTCCCTGCCCACACCTGGAGCTTGTGGAGACAACATCATCCCTCACCTCCCTGGGGATGAGAAACCCCCACACCATGGAGGAATTACTGCTTCCCACTGGGAATTTTCTCTGAGCAAAGAGAAGTTCGTCCACTGAAGGAAAAGTTGAGTTTTACATATTAATCCCAACACGGGGCACCTTCTTTAGGGAGAAGATATAAGATCATTGGACGAAAAGGACAAAGCCCCTTGGGTTTAAGTTCCTGGTAGGATGATAAATCATTTAGAGCTTGTGTTTTCCCAAGGTGGCTTTGGGAATGTGGAAAACATTTGGGATCGCAAAGGGCCCCTGCTCTGGTGGACACAGGGCTTGGGGTGAAGCATCCCTGGACACACAAGGCAAGGAAGCCCCTTCCCTCCTTTTCCAGGCACATTCCCTCCTTTTCCAGGCACATCCCCTCCATGTTGTAATAAAAATAATGCCAGTGGTGTTAAGTGAGACAATGTCACCGTCTGCTTCCCGAGCTGTTCTCTTGGAGAGCAAAGCCGGAGCGCTCGGGGATGGAGGATTAGGAGGTTGTAATGTCAGACCAAAAGCAGGAATTTTATCCGACAGGCTCCCGATGATGGACTGCTCCATACACCGCTTCCAGCTGCTCCTGCTCTGGGAACAGCCTTGTCTGGATCTGCTTAAGGAGATTGGCAAAGTGTTGAATGCAGCATATGGTGCCCTAAAACCACAGAACTTATTGACAGCAGCCCAGACTCGCTAAAGAAAAGATCTCCTTCCAAAGCCTCGCTCTGGGAAGACTCAGCACTTTCCTCCCACTTGCAGCAGGTAAAGCCCATCCCGTGCTCCCAGAGCGGATCCACGTCCCGTGTGCTCCCTCTGGCACCTCGTCCTCCTGGAAAACGCATGGATCTCCTGCCCTGGGGGCCTCCTCACTCCTGGTGGATAGGGCTCAAACCTCCCCAGTAGCCACCCCAACCAGCCCGGTTCTGAACTGGCTCCACTTCCCAATTCACTGGGATGCAGCACGCGCTCCTGGCCTCCCAAGAGAAGCCTCCAGCTGGTGTTAGGGAAGCTGAAACCATTTCCCACAGCTCCTAGGTTATCCCAGCAAATCCCTGCCAGCACCCCCTGAAGATGACTTGGGCTATTGGACCTCAGTCCTGCAGCTCTGTAGAAGTCATGGAGTCATGGAATGGTTTGTGTTGAAGGGATCTCAAAGCCCATTCTGTTCCACCCTCTGCCATGGGCAGGGACACCTCCCACTGGACCAGGCTGCTCCAAGCCCTGTCCAACCTGGCCTTGGACACTTCCACAGCTTCTCTGGGAATCCCGCATCACCCATCACCACCCCCCAAGCCTGGCCTGACGCTCCACCACCAGTGGGACGCGGGGGCCTTGGGGCAGGGAGAAGGACACACACCCCTCAGGATGGTGCCGGATCCGGATCCGGATGTGGTGCAGGGACTGAGGCTGGGCCACCCCATGCCCACCAGTGCTGCTCAGTGTCACACAACACAATGAACAGGGCCAGTGACTCAGGGCCACTTGCTGACGCACCACACTGGGCTATTCTTCTCTCTCCCGATGAGTCGCTCCAAGATTGGACACAGCCTATCTCTGAGAGAGGCGCCTGGAATTAGCTTAACTCTTGGCCGTACAGGAGAAATCTAATTTCCTTTGGGATCCGGCTGTCTGGAGGCAGGGACGGGGCTGTGCTCCCTCCCCTGGCCTGCCTGGGAGCTTTTGCTCCTTGTCAGAGCAGCTCCACAACCCACTGCTCACAGAAAACCAAGGAACTGGAACCCAGTTTGCAGAACTGCTCCATGTCCAACTGCTCTGATTGGTGTAAACTAGGCTGAAATTATAAGGACGTCATGAGGAATAGCCAAATGAGAGACATCCTACTTTTTTGGGTGTTCAGCAAGGGAATCTGCTCGGGAAACACTCTCCATCTTCCATGAGCACCACCTCTCCCACCCCAAAAACCACGGGACAATGGGATCACAGGCCTCATCTCTGCAGGACTTTGGGAACAGGCAACTGGTGGTGTGTAAACATCACCCCAAAGCTCTGAAATTCAAGTCAAAGCAGGAATCAAACATTCAGCTGCTTCTCAGAGCCTCTTTGGTCTGGAAATGGGCTGGAAACGTCAGGAAACCTGTGCTTCCCACGAGATGCCCGGTACTTCCTTCTTCCAGCCGGGCAGGAAGTAGCTTTGCTCATGGGGCTCTGCTCACGGGGCTCTGCTCGGTTTTGCTTCACCTCAACAGACTAGAAACCATAAAACTCCTACAGGTCATCAACTCTGGGACTTCTTGGACCCTCACAGGGATCTGGGATCAATTTGGGATGCAGCAGGACATTCCTCCTGCTCCATCCTTGTCTCCTGCAGTGACCCATGCAGGGCTCTGCTGTAGGTTCCTGTCAAGAGCCAGCCTGGAAACAGAGGGACCATCCCAGCCCCTCTGGGAGGCAGGGGGTGAGTTCACACCCAACTTGTGACCTCGTGCTGAAACATACCCTCTTCCTTCCCTGCCCACACCCAGGATAAATTCCAGCCCCTGGTGCCCGGCCCGGAGGCACCACCTCGCAGTGTCCATGCTGGGAACAGTTCTGGTGGGTGGGTGGAGAACTGGGAGTTTCCTAGGAAATGACCTGGGGATCAGATCCTAGGGATCTGATGTTTGTTTGGGGCTGAATCCCTGGATATGCTGAGCTCAGGTTAAAAAACCACCCCAAGTGAGCCAAATGAGGCTGCACCAGCCAGCACCTTGCCTGGCCAAGTCCAGCTGGGCTCCCAGAAATTTCCGGATCTGGGGGCATCCATGGATTGAAACTATTCACAGAAATGCTCCTCCCTAGCTGGGCTTTATTAGTGCCTCTTTGTGTGGGAGACTCTCCCTCCAAGCCAGATTTCTCCAGCCCGTTTGCCCAGTCGTCCTGCCATGCAGTCAATGATTTGTAGCTGGGAAGCACGGAAGGATGCCTTTGGGATTCCCTGCATCCAACTGTTGCCACGTGGGATCCCTCTCCCTCACAGCCTGTGTGCTGCTGAGTCACATCTCCCCAACTCCTCACCCAGACTAGTCCCACCAGCCAGGAAGGACAACAAAAAAGGTTACACCAAATCATCAGGACACTTGGCAAAGTGGGATGTGGGAATGCTGGGAACATCCCTTCTGCTCCATGCCTCCTCCCTCTCCACCTCCTCACACAGAGGAGCAGGAAGGGCCAGGCTGGAGGAGCAGATTGGGATGCAGTGAGACCAACCCCGAGCGGTACCACAGTGCAGTGTCACAGCGTCCCACTCCTGTCCCCAAATGCCATCAGCGAGGCAGCGCCGCGCTGAGGACACCGCGCCCCACCAGGGTGGTTCTGCCCCGAGCCGGTGGCTTTTCCCTGGGACAGGAGTGGGCCAGGCTGTGCCGGGAGGTGCTGCCCCTCCGCCTGCTCCCTCGGGATTCACAGACCCAGGAGAAAAGGAACGAGGGCTGGGCCGACCGTCAAACCTCGGCACGGCCCGGGCGGGGGAGGCGCGGGCGCCCAAGGCACTCGCGGCAGCGGCCGGGGACGCTGGGCAGTCCCATGGGGACACCCCTCGATCCCAAGGGACCCCTCCCCTCGGTCCCTCCGCCCCCGTGCCGTTCCTGCCCGCCCGGCGCCTGCGGGGCCGGGAATGCTGCCCCTGCCCGAACCCTTCTGGCGCCGGGTCCCGCAGCCCTGTGCGCGTTAGAGACTCTTCACCACGGGGATGCCCCGCGCGAGCAGCTCTTGGGGGATGTGCGGGGGTGCGTGTGCGCCACCCCCAATCCCGTGCCTCCCATTGGAGGAATAGCATGTGCCCCCCTTATGGAAAAAGATCTGGCGTTCTCCTTGGAGGTCGGCTCTGCCCTCCGCGTCACTCGTCCCGTGCCACGCTCTCCTCCAGGGCGGGCGGGGCCTCCAGGCCGAGCCCCCCGGCGCCGCCGTGCACGCTCGAGAAGGACACCATGGTGTGGAGGAGCATCAGGACCAGCACGCACAGTCTGATCCTGCTGCTGCCGAGGCGAGACCCCGCCGAGACCGGCAGCAAGGACGGGGAGCGGGGCTGGTGGTACTGGTGGTGGTGGTGGTGGTGGTAGAGGTGGTAGTGGTTCTGCCGCTGGTGATGGAGGTGGGGGTCGTGGCGGTGGAAATGGAGCGACTCTGACGCCGTGGATTTGGGGGATGTGTCCTCGTTGCTGTCTGGGGGGTGCTCGCAGGAGTCCCATTGCACCTCGCAGCACTTGGCCTCCTCGTCGGGCAGCTGGTTCTCCAGCAGCCCTGCGGGAAGGAAGGAAGCAGGAGGAGGGGTCAGCGGGACACTGAGGCTGCGGAGGGAGCGAGCCCTGGTGCGTGCCAGCTGTGAGATGGGCACACCTGAGAACCAGCACACCCAGACACCCCCTGGGACTGGCCCCTAGCGCGTCTGTGAGCCTGCATACACCAGCAAGGCGAGCTCAGAGCTCCCCAAATCCTGCTCACAGCAGTTCAATATCCCCACCGTGCTTTAATCCATCACCTGCAGCTCCTTCCATGCTTTAGCTTTCAGTCAGAGGTAGGACTTTCACCTCCTGTGCTGAAATGTTGCTGTGTACCCATTAACCCCTTATCCTGCACCCTTGGGATGGCCACGTTTTGGCATCAGGCAATGTTTCCACACTGCCCCTCCTCCCACTCCGCCCCGACAAGCCTTCCAAACGCGGGAAGCGGCTTGGAAATTCCCCAGGGCTCACCATCACCCCCCGTGCCCGGTGTGAGCCCGGCCCTCCTTACCCGTACAGATGAAGCCAGGCAAACCTCCATAGATCAGCTCGTCATTGTCCGGTAACACGAAGGGGCACCTGGTCTGCACCTCCAGGCAGTATTGCTTGCATGGGATCCGCTGCCGGCACTGCTGCTGGGTCACGTTGAAGTACTCGGAGCACAGCCACGCCTTGTAGACAGCCTGGCGGAAATCATGGAGAGGGACACGTCACTTCCCAAGCACTGGGATAGCTGGAGCATGGCAGTGTAAAAGGGGAAGAGAGACCTCCCAGCTCTCGTGGGAAATGTGTGTCGGGGTCATGTGTTGAACAGCGATGGATTCAAACAACCCACCGGAGTGTCACAATGGTGGAACTCGTCTATCCAGCTAAATCCACCACAAAAATAAAGCTAAACAACCACATAGAATAATGTCCCCCACACAGAGGCACCGGACAGATTCTGCCAACATCAGTGACCCAAGAGCTCAGTCTGTCACACAAAAATTCAAACGCTGCTTACCACCCGTCCCAGAGCATCCTCCTCACCCGCAAAACACCCGAGTGCTCCCCAGGGCAGGGGAAGGATTCTTGCCTCCTCTAAAGTGCCTTGGTCCCTACCAGCTCTGGATGTTGGACACGAGACAGCAAAACAGATGGTCCTTACTGGAAATTTCCCGCTGGAAGAGCTGCTGGACAGAAGCAGCAGGGATGCAGTACACGCAGCCGCTGCACCTCAGGCTTGTCCCACTCTGCCACCAAGTAACACCTTCCTCACCTTCCCCACCTGGTCCTGGGAGAGATTCCCGATTCCCTGAGATCTGGAACTTCTGCTGTGCCATTTCTTCTGGCTCAAGGGAAAAACTTTTCACTTCCCATGGATGTTCTGGCACTTGGATGTACCAAACAGCGGCACAGGCATCTCCATGTGCTCTGTTCACCTTCCTGATGCTTCCAGCTGTGCTCAGCAACATTTCCAGAAGGAAGAGTACCCTGGGGCTTCGGCTGTGACTGCAAGGCTGTGCCACATTCCCTGCCTCTCCAGCCTGTCCAGTCCTGGGTTTCCCTCTTCCCTTCCAGCCCCCATGTGCTTGTGCCCATTGCAGACAGCTGGGCATAGCCCAGATGGCCTCAGTTACAACCATAGTCCCAAATTTCCTTTATCTCCCCAGCATCAGGCATGGGGGAAGTTGTTTGTCTCCACTGGCTGTAGCAGAGAGGGAGGGAGAGCTCCATTTCTCCTGGAGTGCATCATCCCTCAGGCTGCAAAAAACACGTGGCACTTCCAGCTCATCCATGAACTCCTGTGGGCACAAGTGACAGCACCATGGTCATTCCATGACCACATCCAACTTCCTTTGAAACCAGCTAGAAAGAGCTCCCTGTGATTCAAAGGGAATGAGTTTCCCTCCTCAGCATGCTTGGAGAAACCCCGTGCTCCTTCCAGCTGCATTTTCATTTTCTGGAGGCTTTAAACCTATCACTTCTTTGTTTCCCCATGTTTTCCATAGATCCTTATCATCATTTGTTTGGCACACGGTGGTGTCTCAGGATTAAAGCTGGTTGAGAAATTCTTGGCAAGTTATTTTAGGTTTTTTTTTTTTCCCCTGGAAAACGCCAAATCATGAAACCCAGAATTTTCACAGAAGTGTGTTAGCTTAGGTGAAACTTGCATCCCAAAAAGTTTAATGGGCACCAGGACACAATTTTTGGAGTGAACATTTTAGAGCAGTCCCCCGTACTCTGGCCAGGCCTTTCCCCTGGGATGTGGGAATGCAGGTGCTTGTTCTCCCTGTCCTGTTGGATGTTAATTACTGAGACACGGTGGAACAGCTCCAGAGGAGTGAATGACTCTGCAAACAGAGTGTGAGGACACAAGCAGGAGGGTTTTGAGGTCTGGATCTGCATCCCTGAACACGTCATCCCTGGAAGTGCCCAGGACCAAACTGGATGGGGCTTGGAGCACCCTGGAATAGTGGAAGGTATCCCTGCCTGTGGCAGGGGGTGGGACAGGATGGGTTTTAAGGTCCCTTCCAACCCAAACCATCCCATGACTCTATAATCTGCCTGAGCTGATTCCCTGGAGCTGAGCAGGAAGAGGCCATGCTCCAGAGGGGCCACAACCCCCACTGCAACACGTGCCCTCCCTGATGGCCTCCGCTCCCTTGGGGACAGTGTCGGGGGCAAAGGGACACAGGGACAGCAAGGAGGAGCAAGGAGGACACAGCAGGACCCCTCAGTGGGTTGGCACATGGCCCTCTGCAAGCCCCGTAAGTTCTTCTCCAATGGGAAAGCTGGACCTGTCATTGCTGCTATGGAACCTCAACAGGATGTAAGGGAGGGTTAGAGAGCTCAGGGGACAGTGACACCTTACACTGATGGGACACAGCACCAGGGGGCGTAAAATGGGCTCCAAAGCACCCACGGACTGCCCAGGATTCATCCAGACAGGACACATCCTTATTCCAATCCAAGGACTTGACAAGTCCCTGCCTGGACACGACGCTGTTGTTCCCACACGCTCCAGACACACTCCAGTGTAATCTGGAGAAAAACTAATTGCCTTAATTATTTGGGCTGCCTTTAGAGCAACAAGGAGAGTGTGTCCTGAGAACACCCCGACCCTCAGAGCGTCCAGCAGCAAGGGGCTGGAGGAGCTGCTCCTTCCCCTGGTGACCATCCAGGATTTTGGACAGCTGGTGTGAATGACCTGCTTGAATTTGAACCAGCTGAAGTCAGGCAGGATGAATTCCCCAAAAAGCCACGAAGTTTTCAGGATTAAAAGCCAGATGGATTAACTAAACCACAACCAGCCTGTAGTTTAAAGGGGAATTATGACACACAAGGAGCTGGATGGGCATCACTGATGTGCCTGGCCCCATCTGGGATGGACACCCTGAATCCATCCCTCCAGCTCAGCCTCTTTTCCAGCCCTCATCTGCCTTAGGATAAACATCTCCATCAGTGGGACTTCCTCGTGTTTCCCAAGGAGGTTGTTTCACAGCACTTATCTCGCTGCCTACAAGTTTTCCTTCATACTTGACCTACATTTTTCCATCCAAAAGTTCACTCCCTTCAATCATTCCCTCCACCATTCCCTCTCCCTGCTCTGTGTTTACACATCTCTAATATTTGCAGATGTCTCATGCTCCCCCTTTAGTCACAACTCAGGCGAGCTCGGCTGATTTACTCGCTCCCATTTCCTGCCAGTCTTCCCAGCTCTGACTCTCTCCCACGCTGCTTCCCAGATCCCAGTCACATCCCAGCTCCCACCTGCGCTCACGTGCAGCGCGGCATGGAGAGTACACTGGGTGCTCCAGCAGGGGACTGTGGGTGTCACCTGAGCTGTCTCAGCTCCGGATTTGGGTGGAAAAGGCAGCCGGAACAGGAGATTTCCCAGAGCTTTGTAGGAAGCTGCTCGAGCTCATCCTGTTCTCCCGTGGAAACGAAGCTGGCACAAGCAGGCTCTGCATGGATCCACACGTTTTCCCCCTAAAATGTTTGTGCTGATTCCCATCAGGGAAGTCTGGCAGAGGGCTGGGGTCACAGACATGGACATTCCATGAAATTAATGAAAATATGGAAGGAGAGACTGCAAGGATCTGGTGATATCACTGGGGAGGGCAGAGTTGGAGCACTCGTGCAGAACCTGAACCAGGATTCCCTGGGTACCTTCCGCTTTTCCTTCCCTTTCCAGGGCACGCACCTTCTCTGAGGGAAGCACTGATCCCAGCCAGCCCTTGCCATTCCCTTGCTGCAGATCCTCCGGGTGCTGCAGCAGGAATTCCTGCAGCTCTGCAGGATGGAAACTGCCTGTGTGTACTCAAAACCAGAGACATCCAAGACCTGCTGGTCCAACAGGGCTCTCCCATTCCACCGGGATCAGGCTGAGACACAGGTGGATCTCCAGGAGATCCCAGTATCCTCCCGTCACTCATCCACAGAGATCCATGTCACAGGCAAGGAGCAATTCCCTTTGGATGCTCAAGGCTTTGGTATCTCCAAGCGTACCCCACACAGCCTCCTTTGTTTTGCTGTTAAAAAGGACATGGGAGAATTTAAGACAGGAAAAAATTTATTCCCTCCTTACATCAACTAGGAAAGCTCCCTGGTTTCCATCCTTGCCCTCTCTGGATTCTTCAGGAAGTGGGTTGGGTTGCAACCAGTGTTCTTGCCATTCTGGTTTGGCTTCTGGCAGATCTCCAGCCTGGCCAAGTAAATATAAGTGACCTGAACTCCAAAATAGCTCCAGTTCGGTGCCCTCTTCCTGCATTTTTAGCTCGGAGGACTGGCTGCATGACTCCAAGAAAGCACACGGAATTTGGCTGCCTAGGAAAGGAGCCAACTTCAGACACCCAATTTATATGGAAGGAGGACAGGCTATCTGTCCACATCGGAATTTTGCAGGTGGGATGAAAAACCTCATCATAAAAGGCATTAAAAAACCCCCAAATGAATTGGATTTCCAATAGTGAATTAAGCTCCCGGTCTGCTCACATTCCAGCGGGATCTGGAAGCAGCAGTCAGAGGGACAGCGCTTTCACAGGGAATTCTGTGCCAAACTGGAGTTCTGCCCTGCCTGCACTATTCCCTCTGTCTCCTGTCAATACCAGGACAGCATTCCCCACCAAACAGCTTTTCCAAAGTCTTTCTGTCTCCTCAGGATTTCTGCACAGATTTGGCTACTTCAAGGCCAGTCCTGTTGCTGCCAGGATGTTGGAAACACTGGCACTGCCTGTGGAACCATCCCAGCTGCATTTTGGGAGAACCGAGGAGCAGGAATGGAGCAGCATCCTCAGGATACACCACCACTGCAGAGGATGCGGGGCTTGGGATAGTCTGGATGCCCACTGGGAACACCCAGTGTAATTAACACAACCAACTGTTGTTTTCCCATCTGAACAGGAATCAATGCTCGGGAAGTTTCTCCAAGGAAAATCCTGCTAATGGCACAAATATAACAAACCCTTCTCCTTAATTAGAGGCAGGGGTTGGGGCAGCACCTCCAGCCCAAAATTCACTTCTCTGGAAGGGGAAGATGCAGACCGGAAGGCAGAGAGGGAAATAGGGAGTTTTTCCCTACAAAATAACCCTGGAAGGAGACCTTGGAGTGTGCTTGGACCAGAGGTGAGGATCACTCTGGAAGGTGGGCCCTGCCATCATGACTCTCCTCCTTTCCCTCTTCTCACTGGGTGCATCCAGCTCCCAGCAGGGACGGCAGGAGAAAACCCTGCCTGCCTCTGCCAGACCCCCAGCCCGGAGCAGCCCCTTTCCCTCCTGGAGCAGTTCCTGGGACTCACAATTCCATCGTGGCCTGAGAGGAGCATCTGGAGTGGCTGTGCCTCATTAATCTTGGACACAGGGAAATGAGCACTGCTAATGAGCCGCTTGGGCAGCTCTCCAAGCTCTGGCACACCAGGATGCAGCGCGGGAAGCAGGACAGGCTGGGGGGGAGAGAAGAGCCCCCTTGGATGGCAGAGAATTAAGGGAATGCTGAGGTCCAGGGCCAGCCAGGAGGAGTCACAAACACATCTGCAATGTCCAATTACCACTGTATTCAATTAACTCAGACAGTAACAATGCGGAGCTTTAAACCAGCTTTTTTAAGGCTTTTTAAAAAATTCTCCTTGCTGTGGGCTGTTCAAACATCATCTCTGGAACAGCTGATTTCTGGCTTCTTTGATAGTTCTGGAGTTGTTATCCCTGCCTTGACACATTCACATCCTCTGGGTTAGGAGAGGGGGGAGAAAAACACCAACCCAACCCTAAACCCCAACAACTGGGCAGGATGATGGGGTTTGCATTGTTTTTCCTTCAATTTTAATATAAAGTTGCCTTTTGCCTGGCGATGACAGTGCTGGAGCCGCAGCTCCTCCGTTTCCCAACCAGGGGAACCTCTGCCCATTGTACCCAGCTCCAGAGGGCACGGAGCGGTGGCTGCGGTGGGCACTGGGATGGGGCTGCCAGCAAGAACGCCTGGGATACGGACGGGGATGGGGGAATGCAGATGGATTCATGCAGGCTGCAGGGAACGGCACTGGTGAACCCTGACCAGAGCGGGTGTTCCTCCAACACCACTGGAAACTCCACATGGAGCTGCTGGGCTGGCACGTGCCCATTCCAGGCTCTCCACTACCCTGCAGTTCGCCGCTCTTCAGGGTTGTTTTTTCCAGAAGTTCCCCCCAGCCATCCCATCCACGACGCCAGCCTGCATCCCGCTTGTTGTGTGTTGTTCCGGACGCAGGGGGGTCCGGGTCCAGCACCGACCAGGCTCATCCTCAGGGAAGGTCCTGGGCAGTGGAACGTCCCCTGTGCTCCCAAACTGTGGCTTCCCACCCACATCCCGCAGGACCACACCATGTCCCTTGACCTCAGTGATGAAGTCACTCCCAAATTACCTGGAAGCAACTTGTCAGAGCTACTTACTCACCACTCAGTGACCTCATGAAGCAGCTGATAAAGATTAAAGCTTCAAGTTTTCATTTCAAAAATACGGCATTTTAGCTTTAATTCGCAGTTCTTGGATTAAAGAGACTGTCTGACTGCTCCTTCTTTTAGAGGGAAAAGTCCCAAATTTCCCCCTTCAAGCCACTCAAACCCAGTCTGAGAGACACAACGCCCCAAGTGCTCATGTTCAAAACTACGAGAAAACAGCTTTAAAGTGTGACCCCCACACACCTGACACACTCAATACCCAGGTAACGACTGTCACACCGTGGCACGGTATCAGGCAGCTCGACACGTGCCTTGGGAAGGACTGGCGTGGGAAAGGACGGGAGAACCAGCACCCCAACCTGTCTCCGCAACCACACGCACACAGTCAGCACCCACGGGTGATGGGCCAGGGGGTGGCAGTGCCAGCTCCCAGCCCTGGGAATGCTCTCAGGGGACAGACACCACAGTCACAGTCACCTCCTGCCTTTGCTCATCTGCTCACGGCAGCGAGGCCTGCTGTGTGCAGAGCCCAGGGAAAAGCCTGGTCTCATCCCAGCAGATGCCACGCTCCCTTTGGAACAAACACAGGAGGAAGAGCCTGTGCTCGTGGCTGTACCAAAGCAGGAAGCGTTCCCTGGAAGAGCAGAGCTTGTGGACTCGCTTTGGACACCTCTGGCAGCTTCTGTGCCAAAGGGACAGAGCATGTGGCATCCCAACACGGCCACGTGCCTGTGCCTATTGATTAATCACAGTAATTAATGGCACAGCTGGATGAACAGGAAGGCAGTGACCACTGCCAGGCCCTCCTGCTTTCCACAGCCAGCACCTGTCTCCGTGCATGTCACAGGTCGCTATGTCCCTGCCCAGCAGTGTCTGCAGCCCTTTGCCTCCCACCACAGCTCCCACTTTTCCCAGCGCAGGTTGGGATCTGGCTGGAGGTTACCCCCTACCCAGCCACACAGCCCTGCCCAACCACTCCTACAGCCCCCAGCCCACTGCAGGAGGCTCCTGATCCCAGATCACCGCTAGAAAACATCCCAATTCCCATTTCAATATTGGACTCCACGTCGGGGTAGATGTATCCTCTCTCCAAGGGGGGTGGGCACAGGGTGACGGTGCTCTGCTCACGGATCCGAGCTCTCATCCCAGCATTCCTCATGTCAGTCTCCTGTTCAGTCCCCCCTCCTCATATCCTGGGTGTGTCCCCTCTACTCACCCTGGGAATTCCCTGGCAGTGTCTGGGACACGGTGGCCCAGCCATGGTGGGCTGCCAGTGGGCACTGCTGCCAGACCCCAGGCACAGACAGTCCTTGTCCCAAGATCCCAGCCCAGGAGCACGGCGAGGCCAGCGGCACCAGCATTCCCAGGCTGCTGTTAATCCAGGCTGCTGCTCTGTGCTCCCCTTTCAAGAAAGGTCTTGGCTGGGCTTTAGAGGAGAAGAGCAGCTTGTCAGGAAGACGAGGCCAGATGGAGTGTGGAGGTTTGTGTGGGAAGGGGGTGGACACCAGGAGACAGGGACAAACAGCTGGTGGCCAGAGAGAGAGCAGCTCTCCTCAGCATCTGGAGGGCTCTGTCCTTGTGACACCACGTGGCCATGCCCCAGGGGGGAAGGAGGGAGACCAGGCCTCCAGTTCCAGGGCCTCACCACACTCTGAGGAAAGAAGTTCCTCTCAATATCACATCTAACCCTGCCCTCTGGCAGTGGGAAGCCATTCCCTGTGTCCTGTCCCTCCATCCCTTGTCCCAAGGCCCTCTCCAGCTCTCCTGGAGCCCCTTTAGGCACTGGAAGGGGCTTTAAGGTCTCCCTGGAGCCTTCTCCAGGTGAACACCCCCAGCTCTCCCTGGGTGAGAGGCTCCAGAGGGGCTCCAGCCCTTGGTGCAGCTCTGTGGCCTCCTCAGGACTCGCTCCAGCAGCTCCATCCTGTACAATCCCTCACGTGCCAGCCCCCAGTGAGGATGCAGTGACCAGTGGGTCAGTTAGCAGCCCATCCTAATGGCCCAATTAGTCAAAAAGTAATTAAAGACCTCTGCAAAACTGAAGCTGAACACGATGGAGTTGGGGACAGAGGGGAAGTGAGGTCCCTGCAATCCATTAGGATGGCTTGAGGAATTCACTCCCATTAGATCCTGCTGCAGCCAGGGGCTTAGCAGGATTCAAAAGTGGATTAAACATTTATACAGCTAATGAGAACATCCTGTTACATTAGATAGGATATAAAAAAATAAAGGCGAGACACTTCAGTGCCACAAGCCATAAATTACCCACCAGTGATGGGGGCGAGGGAGAACTTTCTTCGCTCATCCCCCTTCCAAGGAAGTGGTGAGGTTGGAAAACTGTTCTCAGGATGGTGTGAGTGTCCAGCCCAGCAAGGGCTTGTCACAGCGGGGCTGCCTCACACCCAGTGCCTGTGGAAGGGCCCAATCCTGCAGTCTGCCATGAGCCCCTTGCACAGCATCCCGTGAGGTCCCACTTGGCATGAGTGGGAACGGGACAGGGTGTAAGGCAGCAGGAGGAACCTGGTCCCTCATGTCATCCTTCTCAGCCCCACGGAGAGGGACGAGCAGCGGGATCTGGCCTGTCCCAGCTCCCTCATGGAACAAACAGAGGGGAGACAGGAGCATCCTGGCTCCTAGGCACCGTCCATGGTCACAGGGAAGTGCACAGATTTCCATGCTCATGCTGAGCCTTGAAGCCACCTAAACTTATGCCCAGAGGTCCCTTAAATACAGGCAAAGATGGTTTTGAGACGCTAATCAGCACTCCCGGAAGCTCCTACTGCTGGAGACACACAACAGGCCATGGCTCATGTCAGACCCGAGAGCTGCAGCCTCTGGTTTTCTATCCTTGGCTGAACACCACTTGCAGAGATCTCTCGCTCCCTTCCAGGGAAGGAAAGCCCCAGGATAACTCTCAGTCTCCGTGGTGAGCAGCAGGCAGGCGCTCCCGGCTGGCATCGCTCCTCAGGCAGCGAATCCCAAGGGATGCACTACTGCAGGGAAGCCCCATTCCTGCTGCTCTTCCCTGGAGCAAGCCCAGGACAGGCTGGGGCTCTCCCTCTCCCTCTCCCTCATTATGCTCCGCAGAGTGGAAGTGCTTCCCCTGCATTCCCATGAGCAAGGAGTGTCTGGAGAGCGGTCCCAGGACCATGCTCCGAGCCAGGCTGCCATCCCAGAGCTCCTGGTGCTTCCCGACAGTCTCATTGGAATGGGAGAGCAAGCAATGACAAGAAACAAGCAACACAGCACGGCAGGAAAACACTGCTCCTGCACACACAGGCAGAGACTCCTGTGGATTCCTCCTCTCCACATCCAGCTCCATGGAAAATGACACAGAAGACAACCAGCTCCAAGGAAGATGACACTGAAGACCAAGAGCAGGTCAGGGAGATGCCCGGGTTTGAAGGGGGTTGAACTCATCACATTAAAGACAGAAACACAGCTCCTGCTCTGCCAGCACTGGTCAGTCCTTCCCAAACTGAGGCTGTTCAGAGAATTCCAAGAAAATTCCACTTGCCTCCTCCCCCTCTGTAACCCCCAGCAGTGTGAACACTTGGGACTGGTGCCTGCAGGCACAGGGTGTTTCAGACTCCCTGCTATGGGCAAATCCAGGTGCTGGCACACCCCTCACCAGGAAAACCCCCATCCCAGCCACTTCCAAGCCCCCTCTCCAGCTCTACCTTCGCTCTCCCGTCCATCCGCAGCCTCCACCCACCAGCAGCGCTGCAGAGCTGCCGTGCAGGGATATTATTCCAGCTGAGATGCCAAACACGTGTATCTTTTACTCCCAAGAGGAGGGCAGGTGGCATTTCCTTCTCCAGCCAGGACCAGGAACACCGGGATGCTGGCGCAGGCAGGGCTCTGGAAAGCCAAATCCTTGCCAGGTGAGGCCATTTCATGCTGCTTTTTTAACAGAGTGGCCACGTCGGCAGCACCTGGGGGAGGCAGTGCAGCCAGCACTGCTCCTCCTGTGGCATCCCAGGACCACAGCTGGGAGGCAGGCCCCAGGGAAAAGCCAGGAGCCGGGAAGAGGAGAGAGGCTGAAGCAGCCGAGCTGTCCCAGGCAGGCAGCTGCCAGCTCTGCCCGCGGGAATGGGGCTGGAGCAGCGTGGACAGATGGCTACTTCTTGCCCAGGCAGCCTCTGTGTCTCATTCACAGATTTGCTGTCCCTGAGTCATTGCCCTTCAAAGGACAGCAGAGCCGAGCTCCTGCGTGGAGCCAGGCATGAGTCGCATCCTAATGGCATCCCGGTGACAGCAGGAATAGCCCCCGGCAGCCAAGTACATCCTGCCTGTGCTGCCTGCCTGCCTCCCACCCTGGAGGGCAGCTCTGGAGCCCGCAGCAGAGGAAAAGCCTGAGGGACATCCCTACGGACGAGCCTGGGGCCATGGGATGTTTTGAGGAGCCTTCTCTGTGTGTGGTCCTTGGCACTGCCCGGTGCCGGGGTCAGGCCAGGCCATGTGTGATCCCTGCTGGGCACGAACGGCTCCTTTCCTGATGGAAAAGAATCCTGTCCTCAGGCAGGGACCAGGTGAAGCCCGTTGTGAGTGCAGGTCCAGCTGGGTTCAAGCAGACACCCTGTGCATCCTCTCCCACCTCCTGGTGCTGGTGTGAGGCGGGTGCTGCCTCCTCTCCCTGGGATGCGTGCGGGGCTGGAAGTCAGCGTGGCACCGGCACATCCCTTTGTCCATGGAGAGCACGGATCACTGCCTGGTAGGAAAAGCAGCGTGGCAAGACAATCCTGATGTGGACCACCACAGGCAGCCTGTGCCAATGGCTGTGCACAGCAAGGGGGCTGGGGGGTCATGTTGTTTTCCCAGCTCCCACATTTTGCCAGTATCACCACACGCACTGCCGAGCTCCCGACTCCCAGAGCCTTCCCGCACCCCACAGAGCAGCCAGACACCTTCCATCTCCAGTTGCTGAGGCAGCATCTCTGAGGAGCTCGTTCCACCCTGCTGGTGAAGGCCCTGTGCCCACTGTGCTCCCAGGGATGGAGAAGAACCTGGCTTGCATCCGGCACCGATGGCAGCAGGCTCAGCTGGGAGCACACGGAGCAGGAACCGGTGCCGGAGCCTGCGGCACTTGGAGCTGCTGGTGACAGTTTGATGGAGACAGATCTCACCCTCCCTCGCCGTCCCTGCACCATTTGCCGACCTGCCTGTTGCTCTATGGAGACCTGCTGCTGCCTTGGGGAACTTGTGGGTTTTCCCTGCAGCAGCACTGACAGACACGGTGAGGACAGGCAGACAACGAGGACCGACGGACAACCAGCACAAAGGAAACAGCCAAACACCACCCAAATCCCCCGTAAATCTCTCCCACTCACACCCTGACCCCACCCCAGGCCGCCTCCTCCCACAGCAGCCGTATGGGTCCGGCCTCCAGCCCACCACACACTCCCAGGCAGCTTGAGATGTCTCAACCCCAAACTCAGGACTGTCCAAGCACCATGTGAGCATCCCCATTCCTGCCCGGCTTGCAGCCCTCCCAAAAGTCCTAGGTACTGCTGGTGCATTCCTGACACCTCTACACCTTTTTTTCCACAGGGCAAACTCCTTCCATCAGTTCAGTTTTTGTTTCTCCTCTTTTCCAAGCCTTGCTCTCAGTTTTCAAGCATCGAGGAGGTACCAGACACAAGGCACTGGAACTGGGCTGTGCCAGATGCTGCAGCCACAGCACCTGCAGACCAAACCCACCACGGTCCTTGGGCCCAAATTCTTTATACAACTGAATCACATCTTTGTGCAGGGCTGCAAAAAATTCCCTTTGCTCCCATGGAAGGGGTGGGGAACATGGAGCCGCACACTTGGCTAAGCTCGTGCATGTACTTCTGCTCAAGCTGCCAAATTGACTGCGCTGATCTGCTGGAATGACTTTGGAATTCACTCTGGGATCTTTCCTCACCTCATGAAAAGCCTCACTGGCCAGGCTGGTTCTGGAGGAGAAGCTCTGGAGCTGACATGGTGTGTGGGAGCAGCCTCTTCCCTCCCAGGTGCTGCTGCTCCTGGTGCACCAAATGCTCCACAGGGCACCAGGTCCAGGGTGCAGCTTTGCAGTCACACATCCACAGATTCTCTGGAAGCCTCATTGCTAAAGTAACTCCCCAAAAAATGCACAAGGTTTTGGTGAAACCACTTTTGCTGTGGTTCTCAAGGGACCCATCCAGGCTCGGAGCAGGAGTGCACCAGGTTGAGCAGCATTTTGGATAAGCCCAACCCAAAGAAACTCGACTTGAGCTACTTCTGTGAAGGTAAAACGCTGCTTTGGTTCCCCCAAGAGGCGTCCCTGGCACTGGGATAACCCCAAGACATGGTGTTCCCAAAGCTCCCAGCCCCAGTGGGCTTGGGTTTCCAGAGGATGCTCCAGAGGGAGGGATGTTCCGCAGGGATGCCAATTGCTGATGCTATTCCCGGGTAAACAAGAGCCAGAAAACAGGACCCCAGAGGGTGCTGAAGCTGGGCACTGGGGATTTTCTCCCTGCTCCACGTGGGCTGTGCCAGGGGTGATGCCAGAGCAGGAACAGCCTCCATTTCTCACCACATCACTGCGCACTCGTGGCACAGAAACGCCAGCAAAGCCTTGGGAGCGAAATCCTGCCCTGCCAGGGGTACCGGGGAAACCAGAGGTGCAGAACCAGATCCCACAGCCACGGGCCCGTGTGCAGAGAAACCTGATAATCTAATCACATCTGAGATGCTACAGGTCCTGTCCAGCCCAGCCTGCCGAGCTCTGCTGCCAGCCCCCTCCTGCCTGTCAGCCCTTCTCTCTCCACAGCTTTGTTTCTCACAGCCTAATGACTCCTTAATTCCGCACACTTTGTCCCATAGATCTTGATTTGTCCCAGGACCGGTGGGAGGGGGCACTTTTGGGAGCTGTTGGGGCGGGAGCCAGCACGCAGAGCTCGGCCTTGGCACGTGCAAAGCTCTCATCCGGTGTCTGAGCCAGAGCAACTCTGCTCTTTTCCTGTTTGGAAAGATGGGGAAAAGGCACAAAGCAGCCCTCAGCATCCCTCAGGGCATTGCTTTAGAGGGACAGCAATTTCCTCCTGCACTAAGTCCTGCAAAGCCTGGGCTGACAGTTTGCGTGCTGCTGCTGCCCCACATTTCCTGATGGATATTCGAGTCCGATATCCATGTCCCCAGACCGTGACCCCCTCAAGCCCCGTTGGAGGATGCTCCAAAGTGTCCCCACAACTGCTTAGTGCACCAAGTTCATTGTGTCTTGCAGTGACAAAGGGTACAAGTCACACAGGAACAGGTGAGATGGAGGTGGCCGCCAGCTGCTCCTGACTCAATTAATGCCTTTTCCCTCCTATGCTCAGAAAAACACAGGTGTTCTCCACCTTTTATCCACATCATCCCTACCTAGCACCATGACCCAGCAGCTGGCAGGCAGATCCTCACAGCAAGAGGTGAAATGTATTTGAGAAGATGGATGGACCTTGTGGACCCACTTCCCTCTCTCCCTCCTGTCCGCAGGATGCCGGGGCCCCTGTTCATGAGGGTCCCTGTGGGAACCAGACCCCCAAAATCCCACCAAATAAGAAATGCAAACAATAAACTCCAGAAGTGCCTCTTCATGGGTCACTGTCTCTCTGCCACATGGATTTCAAGAATTAGCTGTAAGAGTAACAAGTAAAACATTTCCAGGGAGTGATTTGGAAGTTGACGGTGCTGCACGGGAATAACAACATATGCAGAAAGTGGGATCTGCCCAGGAATGATCCCCAAGCAGAAAATAAAAAGGGAGAGTATTACAGCACTGAGTAATCTCAGCAGCTGAATTACACATGGACCCCACCATTTCATGGGATTCCTGTCTCCCAGGGAGACTTTGGTCCAGTCTTCCCCAGTCTCCGGGCACAGACAGATCTGGGTTTGGGATGCTTAGGATGCTGCTTCCCCTCCTAGCAGCACCTGCCTTTTCCCCACAAACCTGAGGGTAGCTCTCAGGATGATTTATCAACAGGGAATTATGTGTCTCCTGAAACCAATCCACAACACTCACACGCTTCCAAATTCTTAGCTCGGGGTCAAACCTGCTGCCATAGGAAGAAACCTGCAGCTCCGGTTGGGATTTGGTGTTGCTGTTTTTTGAAATCAGATGGAATAAAGAGCCAAAATCACTGGAGTGGTTTGGCTGCCACAGAGCTCCCTGTGAGCTGTCTATTGAGCCACACTTCTTAGGGGCCAAATTCCAGAGGGATCCGTGGCTCTGCAGAGAGACGCTGAGTGCAGGTGAGCTGGAGCTGCTGTGCTTCCCCATCTTCAGTTTTCCAGCTGCTGTTATGGAACGGCAAGGATGCAAATGGGAAGCAGCACTAACTCTCCATGCACAGCCCTGCTCCCATGGTCCCGTGTCCCAGAATTATCCTTTAAATCCTGTTTCTCCAGCTCCAGAGCTCCTGCAGCCAGAATCCTGCTGTGAGGGCTCTGCAGGAGCTCTCACACTGGCCAAGCTGCACATTCAACTCTGTTTTCCTCCATTCTTCTCCTGTTTTCCTGTTATTTGCTCTCGGATGTTATCACTATCAAACAGTAGCTCTGCCATCCCTCACAAACAGGTATTATCCAGCATCTGGATGGGAATTACAAATTCAGACTGCTTCAAAAATCCTGCCAGCCACATTTTTCCAAGGCAATGAGTAACTGCAGTCCCTGCTCAAGTCCAGAAGACTTGATCTCAGGCCAGAACTCTCTCGTCACCACAGTGCTGGAGAGGTCTGGCATTAGCCCCAATTCACAGATGGGGAACAGCCACTGAGAGGAAAAGCTGAGTCTCATGGATGTGAAAGGCCGGAGTAAGGCACCTAAATATGGAGTGAATGGCCTTGAATTAAGCAGCCTGATTTTCAGGAGCGACCAAAACGATGGGAGCTGTGAGGGCTCCGGTGGGAGTGTGCAGACTCGGGCACTCCCATGGGAATTTCCCCGTGCGTGGCCCAGAGGAGTGTGCACAGGTTGTCCATGCTGCTCGTGCCTCCTGTTGCTTCCCAAGTGCCGCCTGCGGAACGCAAGGCTGGAGCTCACAGATGCTCTAAGGATGCACTGACACACAGAACCAGTTCAGAGCGACGAGTCCTGCCACTGCCTCCAGTTCGGCATCTCCCAAGCACATTTCCTGCTTTCCCATGAAGGATGTTAAACCCAGGCACACCTAATGAGAGACTCATCGAAGCACGGCTCTGTTTCTACATACTTTGGAGTCTCAACATAATGATTATTTTCTCACCTCTTTCACTTCTTTTTCTGGGTCTCCCCGCAGAGATGGAAGCTAAGCCTGAAATTGGAATGTCTGTGCTCCACCAGACATGGCACAGGAAGACCCTGGTCCTGCTGAGCCCCTGTGAGCAGGAGCAGCACAATGGACAGCACCCAGCTCCCTGTGGAAGTGCAGCAGCGGGACCAAACTACTCGGAGCAGGCTGAATACCATGTCCCTTGGAAACCACAGGGGGAATTTGGGCAAGCAGATTGTAATTACCTGTCTTGGCCCGGGCCCAGAGCACCAGCACAAGCTCCTGCTCAAACTCAGCTCCTCACAAAAGCGACCCTTGGAGTAGTGGCCCGGACCTCACCAACGTGCCCTTGGTGAAAGACACCACCTCGGTGTTCCAGAGCTGCTCTTGGTGCTGCTCTTGCACTTTCCCAGGGTAAGAACATCACTGCAAGAGCTGCCCTGCAACTCCAAGTGTCCCTCAAAACTCCTGTCCCAGAAGAGGAGCAGCCAACCCTGTCACACGACCAGGGAGGAAGCTCTGCCACCATCCCTGTGGGGACAATATTGTCACACACCCCAAGACACAGCTCTGAGAAAGGGAAGCAGATTTAGTTATGGAGACCATTGCACTTCCCAGAGGTGAAGTCTGGAGGGAGCGTGCACAGGTGAGGCAGGCAGCTCGGAGCAGGTGGAAGCTGGAGGCACCACGGGCTTGTAAGAATGGAGCATCCAGCAGAAACACACTGAGGGCTCCGATGGAGATCCAACCACAACTCTCATTTGGGAGAGGAGATGGCTCCATACTGAGGCTCGATCCCATTGATGCTGGGAGGGGCAACCAACCCATCAGCTTTCAGAGCATGGACTGTGCCCCGAGGCTGGGGACAGTTAGTGACACTGGGGGGAACATCAAGGTGGGAGGCACATCCCAGCATGCCTGGGACAGCTCCCTGGGCAGAAAGGGTGGAAGAGATGGAAAACAGCTCCTGTGTACAGGGAAGGGGCCCTGGCACCATGGTTCATTTCAGGTCACTGCTGGTCTAATGACAGCCAGGCAGAGCCTTGGGCTGTCCCAGGAGCAGCAACAGGTCTGAGGCAGAGGTGAGGAGCCCCACACCTGCCCCAGCTCGGCCCCTGTGTGCACAGGGGTGCACCTGGAAAGGGGTGTGGGTGAGGCTGGTAGGGATTGGGGCGTTGGGAGTGAAGTGCTTGGATTGAGGTGGCATGTCGGGATTGGGGTGTCAGGAGAGGAGTGTCAGGATTGGGGTGCTGGGGGTGGGATGCCAGGACTTGGGTGCTCAGACTGAGGTGCTGGGAGCAGCGTGTTGGGAATGGAGTGTTGGGAATGGCATGGCAGGAGCTGCCTGTGTATGCACAGCTGTGAAGGGATGTGAGAGTGCTCATTCAGGCCAAGTCCGGCTTTGCCTTCTCTGTCCCACTACCCTGTCCCAGCCTTCCCAAGAGCTCCAGACTCATCCCACCACCACTGCCAGGAGAGGTTTGGGGAGCAGAGGGAGATCCTCGCCTGCGGGTAGGTGTGAGAGCAAGGGGACCACGGTACCCCCACGCTACCAAGCCCCCTGTGGCCCAGCTCACCCCAGACGCCCCATCGTACCTTGCAGTCCGTCAGGCAGGATCTGACCGAGTACTCTTCCGATTGCAAGTACTTCTCCAGCAAGAGGTCGAACTCCTCGTATTTTTCCTGAGCGTGTTGGTCCAGCCGCTGGTACGCCTGGACGCAGCTGCTACAGGCCTCCCCGCCCAGCGCCCCGGCCGCCGCCACCACCAGGTCCACCATCAGGTTGTCCAGGCTGCAGTCCAGGCCGTCGGGGCCGGCCATCTCCCGCAGCAGGTCCCAGATCGTGTAAGTATCACAAAAGGAGAGGTTGAAGTTCCTGAAGTAAGCCTGCAGGAAGGTCCTTTTGGAGGAGGGCGAGGCGAAGAAGGGCGCGGCGGCGGCGGCGGCGGCGGCGGCGGGGGGCGAGCGCAGGGGCGCGCCGGGGGCCCG
>VZTD01005249.1:249813-269830 GCA_013397725.1 Rhagologus leucostigma
CGGGCAGGGCTGGAAGGGCTGGCAGGACAGGCAGGGCTGGCAGGATGGGTAGGACAGGCAGGACAGGCAAGGTTGGCAGGGCTGGCAGGGCACTGGGCAACATCCTGCCTCCCCAGCCCGCTTGCCCAGCAGCATGGGTGCAGCCCCAGGTCTTGTTTTCCCATCTCCACAGGTCAGCCGAGGGCCCAGGGAAGCTCCCAGATCCCCGGCCCGTGTCTGGAAGCACTTGCTCAGCCCGAGCCCGGAGGATGGGGAGGGACGGGCGAGGAGCAGAGCCGTGTGTGTGCTGGGGACGCACGATTTAGTGCGGCTGCTCTTCCTGACAGGACCTGCCCGCGGGGGAGATTCCGGTGTCCCGGAGATTCCTACAGCTGCAAAGCCGATCACAGATCCCTCACACCTCCCGGGGAGATGGTGGAGTGGCCATGCCCTGGCCACAGGCACCCGCGCAGGGCTGGTGTGGGACTGGGGTTATTTTGTGCAGAGCTGGGGAATGTTTCCATAACTGGATTTGCTCCTGAGCTGGTGGAAGCAGCTGGGGAAGGTGTGGCTGCTCCTGTTCAGCTGCTCCTGGGGCTCCAGCGTCCTGGAGGGTTGTCCTAGGAGAGGAGACCCGAGGGAAGGAGGGGTGGGATGCCCTGAATCTAGTGAGGGATGGGATGTGCCCACACTGAGGTGGCTCTGGGAGGCTGGGATTTCCACGCGTTTCTCTGGGTAAGGACAGTTGTGCCGAGCGCTGCCCTGGTGCACTGACCCGGGGAGGCAGCGAGTGGGGCTGGGAGGAGCAGCAAAGGTCTTGATCAAAGACGGGTCACTCCTGCGAACACCCCCGACCCCCCCAGCGCTCCCTTCCCACCGACATCTGCCGGGTAATGGCTTTCAGGTGTCCCGCAGGGAATCGGCGGAGAGGGTTCAAAGGGAGAGGTTCAAAGGGAGAGCGGGGGCTCCTGAGCGAGCCCAGGGGTGCGGCAGGGCCGGGGGCTGCGGGGGGACAGGGAAAAAGGGGATGTGACACGAGTCCGGCCCCCCTCCTTGTGCCAGCCAGAGGCTGATGTTGAAACCTCCTTTGTGCCATGGAAGGGCTTGGGTGGAGAAAGATTCAAACATGACCGTTTTGGAGGAGCTTTTATTTCCCCCTATTTCAGCTCCAAAAACAATGTCCTATTCCCTGCCCTCCCGATTTCGATGAAGGACTCTGAAAACACGATTTTCCCGTTTTTTTTTAATGTGTGGGGGAAGTGATGGCCATTTTCTGAGCAGTCTCACTCCCCGAGTCACGGTGCCGCCACCTTATCATGGCTGAGCGTGTTCCCCACGCCCCAGGGCTGTGACATCGGCCTGAGGTGGCAGAACCCACACCAAGAGTGAGAAAAAGGAGGAGATGAAAGTAATTTTATCCCCGGGATGTGAACGTGCTTCACCCCACCCTGGGATGCTGTGGAGAGGAAAAAACACACGGAAAGAGCCCAGGAAAGGGGGATCCAGAACTGCGGGCGGGATGATGGGGATAACCAGGATGGATTTGGGGTGCTGCTGATGGCGCTGGTCCCACTTGCCTGGCGGAGGCTTTGGCATCCCGGGGGATGGGGCTGCTTTGGCAGCGAACACCTGCGGGGCTGGGCCAGGGAAAACAAAGGTGAGGTGTGCGATGGAGGGCGAGGGGCTCGCCGGGTCGGCCGGCTCCTTATCTCCCGCACTGTTTGCTCCAAGATTAACCCGAGCCTGCAAGATGCGAAAGTCCAAGGAAAACCAGCGCTGGGATGGGATGATCGGGGGCCTCTCCCCCTTCCCCCGGCGGGATGGCCGCGCACTCCAGGAGGGCTGGAGTTTAAAGTCCAGGCGATTGCAGGGTGATTTACGACTCGTTGTTCTCTGGTGCAAGAGCTGGTTAATGAGCAATCAGGGGCTGGGCAGGCGCGGGGGAAGGGGGGAATTGCGGGACATTCCCGAGGGGAAGGGGCTTCTCCCCCAGCTCGCCCCGGGAGGGGAGCAGCGAGCTGCGCTGGGAAGGCAGGGGAAGACCATTCCCAGCCCCCTCGGCTTAGGGACGGGGCAAAGAATTCCTGGATATTTTCCATGTTTTACACACCCCCTGCCACCACGTTTGGCTGTTTCCCCATTACTTTCCAGTCATGCCAGTTATCAGGAGCCCATTTATCTGATAATCTCGGGCTTCGACTTATTCCATGTTTTTGTAGTACGTGATAACACTTCCCGTCCTGCTGGCTCCATCAGTTCGTCCGGAGCGGTGTGGACTGGCGCAGGGAACACTCCTCTCCCAAACCGGGCCAGAACCAGCCGGATTGTGGTAAAGCCTGGAAGAGAGGGAGGCAGCTCTGCTGAGCTCCTCGCTCCCAACCAGCCGGGGATTCCTGCCCGGTGACAGGGATCTCACCCCCGGCGGGGTCCTGGAAGAGTTAGGATGGAACAAGAGGATTGCCTGCACCCCGTGCCCTCGGGCTTTGCCTGCCCTTCCCCACAGAGTGCGGCACAAACAGATTAGCAGATAAAAAACCCCACAAGTGAACCCCAGGGCAGGGAGGGAGGGGAACGGGAAGGTGAGCCAGCCCGACACTGCCTTTGGCAACGCCTTGGGAAAGGGCCGCAGGGAATGGCTGTGCCTGCACCCTCGGTGCCTGGAGCATCCCAAATCCCTGCCAAACCCAGTGCAGGAGCAGGGCAAGGCAGCCCCCGGCTGACCCCAGCCCTCCTGCGGGATCGTGGATCCTGCCTGACTGGAAGGCTCTGGGACTCCCAGGGCATCCCCAAATGTTCATTCCAAAGGTTTTTTGATTCCCGGCCGGAGCAGCCCCTCGGGCCAGCCTGTCCCAGCAGGGCAGGGGACAGCCGGTCTGTGGCTCCGGGGGCAGGACCACCATCAATCACCGCCCCGGGAGCGCTCCGCGGCCGCGGCTCCGCGGGGCTCGGATGATGTGCTGCCCACGGGTCACCGCCTGCGGCCAAAGGGCACTGCCCGGGGGCTCCGGCTTTGCTCTGGGAAGTGGCTCTGGAATAACAGTCCCTGCTCTGCTCATCCCACCTGCAGGGAACGGGCGGCGTGTCCGGGTGTGCGGCGTGGGGGTGGGAGTGGGACAGCCCCGGGTGTCCATGCCCGGAACGGGGGCTGGACCTGCGGGGTGTCAATCGTGCCACGCGGGATTCCCAGCGCTCCCTGTCACAGGAGCCACGGACCAGCCAGGGGGAGCATTTCTGCCTGGGGTGCCTGCATGGGATACTCTGCTGCTGGTGTGGGACGCTCTCCCGGCAGGAATGGTCCTCTGTCTGTATGGATGCTCTCCTGCCTGCATGGGATACTCTGCTGCTGGTGTGGGATGCTCTCCCGGCAGGAATGGTCCTCTGTCTGTATGGATGCTCTCCTGCCTGTGTGGAATGCCCTGCTGCTGGTGTGGGATGCTCTCCCGGCAGGAATGGTCCTCTGTCTGTATGGATGCTCTCCTGCCTGTGTGGAATGCCCTGCTGCTGGTGTGGGATGCTCTCCCGGCAGGAATGCTCCCCTGTCCGTGTGGGACGCTCTCCCATCAGGAATTTCCCCCTGTCCCTGTGGGATGCTCTCCTGCCTGTCAGGCAGGGCTCGTGGGGCACAGGCTGTTTTTGGAGAGGCCGAGCAAGTGCTCCCGTGTTTCCCTTGGATCCATGACTCCATTAAAGCAGTTTTCAGCTCAAAGGTGAGCACAAACCCTCGACTTTACTCCGTGTCTCGGCTGCAGCGTCCCCAGCCCTGCAGCCAGGACCAAAGAGTCCGTCCCAGCCAGCGGGGTGACAGTGGTGATGCCAGAGCTGCCACCACCACCCTCCTCTGCAGGCAGCAAGTGGCTGGTCCAGGAGAGGCAGCCCTGGCAAAGCCCAGATCCCGTGATCCAGGAGTGCTGGAGGAGACAGCCAACTCCTCCCTCCAAATCCCTCCTGTTTTGTCTGCGCTGCAGCTGTGGGGAACGAGCAGAAAGTGGCGGAGCAGGGACCGAGGGTCCAAATCTAATTTAAGTCGGCGCATTAGGCCAGGGATTATTTGGCTCAGGGGCTGCTGGCTGGGAACAGGATCCCAGGGAAGCACTCGGCTTGGGATGTCGGGAAGAGCTACCATTCCCCAGGCCTGGGTCGGATACACTGTAATTAATATCAGCGAGGAATTAGGAAGGATTTGGAGACAGAATGGCCTAAGATTAAGCCGAACAGCAACAGGATCTCAGCTTCGTTAGAAATCCCCTTCCTAAGGGGCCGGTGCTTCCTCGCAGCAGCAGGGCTGGGAGGCCACCAGGAACTGTCCCTCCTGTCCCTGGTCACCTGGGCAGCACTGGGGCCATGCACAGTCCTGGAATCCTCCTCATCCTGCACCCACGGCCCGAGGCATTGCCCAAAGTGTCGGGAAGGCCTCGGAGTCCCCACATGGTGCTTCGGAAGCTTTTCTGAGTGGCCCTTCTTAAGTCCCCTCTGACGGGGGCAGAAGAATCCTCTCTTCCTCCCCAGGGATCAGATATCAGGGAATTAAGCAAGAAACAGGATCCAAATCCTCCAGTTCCTCTCTAAGCCGCCTCTCACACAGTTGGGTGCCTCCAGAACGGTCCCTCTGGTGACCCTGTCCCTCTGTCACCCCTCACCCGTGTCCCTGTGTCAGGTGACAGCTGGAGCACGGGGGCGTGGCTCTTCTGTGGGATCAGAGAGCTGGTGCTGCTTTTGGGAACTTTTGGGCTATTTTGCAATCCAGGACATTGCAGAGAGCCCAGACTGCAGGTCCAGAGGCAGGAGAGGAGGAGGAGGAGGAGGAAGGTGGGCACTGGGGCTGCTTTACCCAGAGAAATCCCCATGTTTGACCCACCCACCCTTTTGGGATCACTGTGACCCCCTTGGCTGCAGAATGACCCCGGAGCAGGAGGAGGGGCCCTTTCTGCTCCCCCAGCGCTCGGTCCTGCTGGTGCTCCAGGGGCATCACACCTCAAATTCCTGCAAGATGGAGCTGCAGGACCAATTTGCAGGATTGGTTTCCACATCATGCTCCTTGCGCGTGCCCACAGCCCAGCAGCCCCAACTCTCCCTGCCCTGGATTCTCCCAGTCCTTCCTCTCCAGACACCGCTGCCCAGCTTGGCCCGGGCTCTCCTTCCCCGTGCCAAAGGCAGCAGGGTCACGGCCACGGCCCCATGGTGACAGTCCCGAGCAGCCCATGGACGGGTAGGAAATAAATAATGTGGGGAGATAAACAGAGCAAACACGGCCCGGGCTGCTGCGTTTCAGACAATATTTGCAGACCAGGTGTGTCCACCCCACCCACCTGAGTCACCCCGGGCAGGGTGTGGCTGGGGGGGGGAGGTGCCCTGGGGGTCCCCAAAGCTCTGCTGGAGGTGCAGCCGCTGCTTTCAGCGGTTCTTCTCCTCTGTGCCCATAAAGGGGCACCTGGAGCACCCACGGGGCCGTTCAGGGGAGCGTTACCCCCTCAGCAGATCCCACTTCTCCTCTCCAAGGTGAGTGTCCAAAGCTTTGGGGGGCCCCACGGCACCCTGAGGATTCCCTGGGAGATCACGGAGCAGCAGAATGGTTTGGGCTGGAAGGAGCCTTAAAGATCATCTTGTCCCAAACCCCAGCCATGGGCAGGGACACCTTCCGCTATCCTGGGTTGCTCCAAGCCCCATCCAACCCAGCCCTGGACACTTCCAGATGCTCCTCCTGGAGCCCCCAGTGCAAGGCTTGGTTCGGTGGTTCTTGGAGTTCTTTGAACCAGGAATTCAGTTTCGAGAACATCCAAGAGGTTTAGGAGCCCTGGGTGCCTTCAGGGACCTCAGCTGACCTTGGTGATCCCACAGCCAGCAGCAGGAGCAGCAGGAGCTGCCGGCGTGTCCGGGAGATATCCTGGAGCAATCTGGGTTTATCCTGCCTGGCTCCCAGCTTTGCCTTTCCCTTCTCTGCTCACATCTGGCCACACGTGGCTGTGTCAGCTGCCACACCCCGGGCCTGCAGACCGAGTGTTCCCTGCTAACTGGCGCTGATGGATGAGGGAAGGGCTGGAAATGCGGATCACGTCCCAAACCCAGCTCTTGGTGTGGCAGTGACAGATCCCTGGATCCAACGGGGAGCTTGGAACAGGCTGTTCACTCTGGCACAGTCTCCAGGGATGCGCAGAGAGATCCCAGGAGAGCCCAGCCTGCCCCATGGTCCTGCTCGGGGCTGGTGAGGGATGGATCCTCTTTGCCAGGAGAAGTTTGGAAGCAGAGAATGCTTCTCCTGCTCCTTCCCAGCTCTGCCACCGGCACAATTCCCACAGAGCCGGTGGGGCTGCCCCGACGTCCATGGAGTGACTCTGCTCCACCACAGCCACTCCTGGGATGCTGCACCTCCACTCTCCATTGGGATGGCTCCGGGGTGTGACACGGCAAAGGGAGACTTCCCTTCCTCCATCCCGACTTGGGCTGCCTGGAGAGGTCGGTATTCCATGGGCACGCTGCAAAAATCAGAGCATGTGGGTAAACTCCCACAAAACAGGGCTGAATTCCTAAAAAAAATCATTTGGGAAATTCCTTGAAGCATCATGAAGAGCAAAGGAAAAAGGCCTGCAAAGCACAATGAAAATTTTTTAAAACCACCAGGAAAATTCCTAGAATTCCTCATCTGAGGGATTTCTAGAAAACAGTGGAAGAGTCTGAGAAAAGTCCTTGGCCAAGGTTTTCTGGATGGAAAAGCTTCTCAAAAGTATTTGAAGAATTTCATACCAATATCGTAGACTGAGGAATTTCTTGAGAGCCCTTGTGGGAGTCTTGGAATTCATTAGGATGCTCCTAGACAGGTTGTCGAGAAGGAAATGCCGGAACACTTCCAAAAGAGAGAAAACTCAAAGGAAAAATGGAAAATTCTGGGTAGGTTTCTAGGTGAAGGAAAGTCAGGGAAGCTCTAGGGCATTCCTTGAAATTTTTCAGATTGGAGAAGTCTTATGAAGCCCTTGAACATTCCTGGAAATGTTCTAGACGCAAGTCATAGGAAATTCCTAGGAAGCCTTGGCGTTGAGAGAAAGGCTGAAGGATTTAAGAGGAACACGCCCTCCACAAATTCACAGGACAAAATCCTACAGGAACTGGTGTGCTGTGGATCCCTAGAAAGCTCCAGGAATTTCCCAGGAGGTTCCAGGTGAAGGACTGGAACGTGGTGCCCACCCTGCTCCTCTTTACTTTCCGGCCCGAGTCTGGCAGGATTTGCCAGGAGCTGATCCTGTTTTTCTCGTGGATGCAGAGCTGGCCCTGCAGATCCAATCTCAGGGTGGTGAGAAGTCTCCACTGGTGACAATTCCCGCAGGTCCATGAAGCCGCTTGGTGGGAAAAGCATCAAATCCGTTATCCAAGGATCGCGTTGTCAATTTTCCCATTCCAAACCTCTATAAATTTATTTGTCTCTTTATCCCCTTTTTCCTGGTCCATTTTAACTCCCTCCATAAACGTGTTATCCTAAACCCTGGATCAATGTGATGCTTTCCCCCACCATCTCCGTTGGAGCCGAGTGGCAACAGATGAAGGAAAAAAGGACATTTCCTCTTTTGTTCTCTTTCCTGGCTCCGAGAGTTCTCAATATTACACTTGCCTTTTTTGACTCTTGCTAATCATTGAAAGGAGGCCTTCAAAGGGGCTCCGCAGCGTCTCCGAGATCTCGTTAAAACCCAGTAATTGCTGATACGGAGCCGCCGTGCGTGTCCGGATGGGGGGAAAAGCTTTTCATGTTCATTACTCTGCAGTTATGAGCAGGGAAGTTCATCTGCCATTTTATTGCTCTGTTCCATACAACCATTCCATTCCCCTGCAATTCCTCAGTGCCAGGAGTCATTTGGAGCAGCGCCGAAGTGCTCGGCTGTGCTCTTCCCTCTCCTGGATCATTCTGGGGGGCACCAGAAGAAGTTTCTGGCCAAACTCCTGCGGAACCTCGTTGAAAGTACTCTCTCCTGCACAAACAGGCTGTTCCCCAAATCCTGCCATCCTTAACCAGGGATTAACACTCCCATTTGTCCCTGGGCTGCTCTTGCCTCACCAGCTTTGGCTGAGTGACCTTGTAGAGACCTTTTAGAAACCCCAAATACTGCAACTTCTCTGCTCCAAGCCTCATCCAGGAGCTCAATTACTCTAATTAAGCTCATGTTACAGCATGGTGGGTGTGGACAGACCAGCCCCAGGACTGCCAGGGCTCGGTGCTTATCCCACTTTTCTCCTGGAGCACCTGAAGCTGAAGACCTGGCAGGTCTCTATCCCAGGCAGTGCGTGAGCTGAGTGACCTGGAAATTCATGGACATCTTCAGTTGTTGGTGCAGGAGGGATGATCCTTAGAGTCACAGAAGCCCTCTGAGAGCGTGGAGTCCAACCATCCCCCAGCACTGCCAAGGCCACCACTGACCATGTCCCCAAGTGTCACATCCACATGGCTTTTAAACCCATCCAGGGTTGGAGACTCCACTCCTGTGCCAGGGCTGGACAGCTCTTTCCATGAGAAATTTTCCCTAATATCCAACTAAACCTGCCCTGGCACAGCCTGAGGCCGTTCCCTCTCATCCTGTCCCGTTCCCTGGGAGCAGAGCCTGACCCTACTCCGGCTGCCCCCTCCTGTCAGGGACTTGTGCAGAGCCACAAGGTCTCCCCTGAGCCTCCTTTTCTCCAGGCTGAGCCCCTTTCCCAGCTCCCTGAGCCGCTCCTGGTGCTCCAGCCCCTTCCCCAGCTCTGTTCCCTTCCCTGGACACCCTCCAGCCCCTCAGTGCAGCAGCACAAGAACAGCAGAAGGTGGAGAGGGGTTTGGGAAAAGCTCCTTGGGCTTGACAAAAGCTCTTGAGGTGCTGCTGATGCTCCCGGCTCCTTCGGCCAACACCCGCCGGGGTCGGGCAGATAGGAGGAAGGGAGCGGCCAAAGGGCCTCTTTTGATCCAATTTTTCTTCCTTCTTGAGTGAGGAGTTCGATGGGAATGGGTTTAAAGTAAACAGAGGAGTCCTTGGGGCAGGCTCTGCAGGGCTGGCAGGATCCACCGGGGTTGGCGCTGCCCCGGACAGGGAGGATGAGGCGTGGGATAATTCCCAGCATCCATAGGATGTTAGTTTTCAGACTTCATCAATAAGACTCTTCTCCTGCGGCTCCCCAAAATGTTTATGGAAGAGATACAGGAAGGGAGGAAGATCAAACCTGCTCTGGCGAGGCCTTGCTGGCTTTATCTGTGGTTTATGAGGTGACCAGACCTTGGCGGCTCCGTTTTAACTTGTTTTGATCTGGCCGTGCTTTATGACGATTATTCTGAAATGTTTTGACAGTCACGAGCCTCACCCGTCTGGGCTGCTCCGCTGGGAGTCCCAGGGCAGCGCTCCCACAGCCCGGCCTTTCCACAAAATCCCAAAAGTTCAGAGGGGGAGATGATGCCCGTCCTGAGGATGCTGCACTCATGTTCACCTGGGAAGACTTGACTTGCTCATGGCCCTTCCCTCTGCTTGCAGCCTCTGCGGGGTTTGCTGGTAGTGCCTTTCCGAACTTTGGGAACAGTTTTCCAACAGATGTTTGGGCTCTCAAGTTGCATTTTTGGTTTTTCCCCCAAAACTCTCTCTCGTTTGCACACATTTTGTACTTTTAGTTAAAAAATTCCCAGCTGCAAACCACATTTCTGGGAGGATCATTCCTTTGTGTTTCCAGTGAAAATGGGAATGTTTCAATAAATCATTCTTGGGTTCTTTTAAAGTTTTTCTTATGGACAATACTTGGAGCTGCTGGCTGGATTTGAGGACAAGTCAGATGGACCCGTCTGGAGGGGTGGCGGGGTGAGCTGTGCTGGGCTCCCGAGGCTGAGGGAGGTGTGGGAAGATGCCGGTGGTTCCCAGGGATGAGCGGGATCACATGAGGGGCAGCACCTTCCCCACCTCCTGTTTACAGTCCTTGCAACCAGGTCTCCATCCGCATCCCCAGGAGCTGGAGCCACATGGGAAATAATCCTGGAATCACAGCGTGGTCTGGGTTGAAAGTCACCTCAAATTCCATCCTGTCCCACCCCCTGCCACGGGCAGGGACACCTTCCACTTATCCCAGGCTGCTCCAAGCCCCATCCAGCCTGGCCTGGGACACTTATTCCAGGGATCCAGGGGCAGCCACAGCTTCTGTGGGCAGCCTTTAGGCCCTGGAAGGGGCTCTGAGCTCTCCCTGGAGCCTTCTCTTCTCCAGGTGAACACCCCCAGCTCTCCCAGCCTGGCTCCAGAGCAGAGGGGCTCCAGCCCTCGGAGCAGCTCTGTAGCCCTCTCTGGACTTGCTCCAGCAGCTCCACATCCTCGTGCTGTTGGCCCCAGGGCTGGAGGCAGCTCTGCAGGTGGGGTCTCACCTGAGCGGGGCAGAATTCCTCCCTCTCTACTTCCCACGCTGGGGATCAGCCCAGGCCTCGGAGGGTTCGGGGGTCCCTGGGGCTGAGCAGGCTCCAGCCAGGGGCTCGTCCTGCTGGGTGTGCCCAGCCCTGTTGCTGGAAGCTTGGCATTGGCTTATCCCGATCAAGGACCTACGGGGAATTAAGGATGTGTTGCCCTCAGCGTGGTCTCTCCTCTGTTCTCACCCCTGATGGACCAAACCTGCCCCTCTTTGCCATTCGCCTCTCAGTGCGGTGTGTCGGGGATTAGAAGATGAGGGTAAAATTGCCTCCTGCTAATTTGGGCAGATTCCCTCCCCTCTTCCTGGGCGCTGCTGCCCGTTCCTCTCTGGGCCGTGCCCGCTGCCCACCCTCGGCAGTGCCCTGTTCCCTGAGCATCCCATGCCTGAGATTTGGGATGCCCTTTCCGGCCAGTCCACCCCGGGGTGCTGGGGCGGAGGCAGTGAGTGGTTCACTGCATCCCTGCACAATCCCAGCTGGAAGGAGGACGATCCCAGGTGGAAGGAGGATGGGCCCAGGTGGAAGGAGGGTGGGCAGGCAGCGAGCTCCAGCCACGTTTGCATCTCCTTGGGTGTTTTCTTCATTAAAATGCTGTGGGAAGAGGTTACCTCGCCTGCCTCCGTGTTTGTTGCTCCTGAGCTGGAAGCAGGAGCCCTTTGTCAGGGAAAATGGGAAGGAGTTTTGGCTGGAAGGGCTTTCCGTGGGCTGCTGAGGGTGTGTGGGCACTGGCTGTGGCTGTGACCACTGCCCACGGAGGTACCGAGGCTTTGGCAGGGGGAGGACAGGGCAGGGGACTTTCGGACAGTGTGGGTTTGATTTGTGCTGCCCTGATGGCAAAGCTCGATGTCCCTGTTAATGGCCAGAGCCCTCTCTGTGTCTGTCACCTGCATTTCTGAGCTCATCTCTCTGAGGACCCCTCCAACCCCCCCATCTCCTGTGGGTGGTTACTGCCAGGAATTATCCATCTGCCTCAGAATTGCTTTGATCTGTTGCTCCCAGAAAAGGAAAACACGCGTTTTCTCTCTTTATTTTATTTCGAGCATCGTTTATCGGTGTAGCAACACTTTTAGGTGAAGGGGCGTGCGGGCAGGGCCCCCAAACCATCCACTCTCTGAGGAAGAGGCTTGGGAGCACCTGGAAGGATGGGATGGCTCGGGATGGGGGTGGCAGGGACCCCCTGTGCCCCCCAGGGTGGGAGGTTTCACACAGCCGGGCATCCATCGGGCTCCCGATGCTCTCCCGATGCTCTCCGTGCCTCCAGGCACGGCTTATCAGGGCTGGACATGCCTTGGAGGCAGCGCTGAAATGGATGCTGCTCACTGAGCTCCTTAATTGCTTTTAGCTGTAGACTTATTAAAGAACAAGATTTAAATAACGTCAGGGGGAGGAAGAAAAGAACACCTCAATAAAAACAAGCTGAAGGAGGGAGCGGAGAAGCTTGCTGTGGTGCCAAGCGGAGTTACCGCGAGGAGTCGTCAGCAAAGGCTTCCAGGTTTCCTATTTTTCCTCCAAATCTGCTTTGAGTTTAAGCAAATCCCCGAAGATTGCCCATGAATAGTCATGTGGGAGCTGCCCATGCCTGTGCTCCAGCCGCTATCCCAAAAAACCGGATTCCTGGCAAAAAGGAGATGAGAAAAAGCACCAGGTTTTCCTTGAATATTCCTTATTATTCGGGGAAGGCTTGTAGACACTTGCGCTGAGATCTGATAGGAAAAGATTTGCCCAATTATGGAATGGAAACGGTGCCGGGGGTCGCAGCCAAGGCAGGGAGCGGCTCCCGAGGCTCCGCCGGCCCGGCCCGGGCACGACCCCCCTGCCAGGCAGGGAGAGCTGCCCCTGCCCCTCCTGGCACAGCCCCGCGCGTGTGGGTGTCGAACTCCGAGCGAAAAAATCATCCCAAGCACCTGGGGGAAATCCAGCAGCGAAAAGGAGCCAAAGCACTGCGGGAAAACTTCCCTTGATCACCCCTTGGCGTGCTCAGGGGTCGGGGAACGGGAGATGAATCCCAGGTTTGCCCCGAGTGATGGAGGCAGATCATAGGGTTCATACCAAGAAAACACCCTGGGAAGGGCATTAGGAGAGGGACTCGTTGTGTCTCCATGGAGCTAACTGGGATCTCGGCGGGAGGTGGGAAGAGGGTGCTGAGGAACCCGACATCAGCCGGTTGCTCTTGGCGTGTACGAGGGCTCTCGGTGGGATGAAGGATTCACCCAGGGCTTGGAATTTGCCCCACATTGCCTCATCTTTTCTTGGTAGAAAAGACCTTTCCCCCAACGAGGTTTCTAGAAGTTGCTCTGGACTTGGATGTTGGGATTTCAAATATCAAAGGAACAAAAAGCCGTGGGCCACGCATTTCTTTCCGCTGCATCTGATAATCCCACCAGCCATCCCCTTTCCCTGGAACTCAGGTTTTTTTCGGTGGAAATGCAGGAGGAAAATGGCTCAGAGAGGAGGAAAATGGCAAAAAACAGGGAGAATAGGATGGTAAATGGGAAAGAAATGTGAGAAGAATGGGAAGGGAGATGAGAAGGAATTGGGAGAACGGGATGCTGGCAGGGCAGGAGCTCCTGCACCTCTGGAACCAAATTCTCCGGGCTCAGGATCTCTTTCCGCTGTGCTGAACCCAAAACTGCCAGGTCTGATCCCAGAAATGCTTTTGCCCATGTCTGAAGCTGGGATAAAACAAGGAGATCAGGGACGTCCCTTGGCTCTCAGGGCTGTCCCTTGGCCCACAGAGGGGTCCCTTGGATCACCAGGGTGTGCCCGTGGAGCTGGGAATGGCTGCGGGAGCAGGTGGGAAAGGGGCTCGGCCGCACGGGGCCGGTCCCTGCCGTAGCTGCAGCTCGTTAAAGTCTGTCTGGAGGCGAGAGAGATGCCTCGATAAAGATGTGAAGCGAAATCGAGGGTAAGTACAGTAATCTCCCAACTTCCCACCGGGGTGTGAGCGCCCAGGTTGTAAATAGGCTGGAATCAAAGACTCATAAACCATGCAAATTGCTCCGTGTGTGTTTGTCTGTCTCCTTCCCATGTCTTTGCCCCTCACCTCCTTCCTCTGAGTCTCTATCTCTCTATCTCTCCTCTTTCCATGAGCTCTGCTCTGCTCCCGACGAGCCTGTTCGGGCGAGGGAGGGAGGCTTTAAAAGGCATTTTTGTGGTTCTGGGCACCAAGTCAAAAAAAAATCTGCTTTTTTTTTCCCCCTGCCACCCTGCCCCCCTCCCCATTCCAGACTCAGGGACACGTCACCCCAAACCTACACAGCCATCAAAATAAACATTAATTAAGATATTTCCAGTGATCTTCACTGTCACAAATTACCAGCCCCACAAAAGCAGTGCTGCAACTGCTCAGGATGTTCAGTTTATCCCTTTCTGCGATTGCTGAGAGATAAAACTGATTTCTCCACTTTCCTCTTCTGCCTTTCAGCCCATCCTGCTCGGCACAGGGAGCCAGCGGGGCTGGAAAAGCAGCGGCACCACGGGGCTGCATCCCCAAAACCTGCAGTGGGGCATGGAGCGATGTCCGAGTGGGAATCACGGAGCCGTGACCCGCCTAAATGGGAGCATTATAGAGCCTTGAGCTCTGCGGGAAACTGGGATCCCGTCCTGGGTCCTGCGGGGGTGGGGATGGGGTGTGGAGTGCAGGGGGCTGGAGCGTAGGGATGCAGGGATTCAGGGATGCGGTGGTATTGGGATGTTGGGATGTAGGGGTGCAGGGTGAGGGGATGCAGGGGATTACAGGATTCAGGGAGGCAGGGATGTAGGGGCACAGGGATGATGGGAAGTACGAGTGAGGGGTGCAGATGTGCAGGGTGCAGGGATGCAGGCAATTAGAGGGGAGACAGGATTCAGGGATGCAGTTGTGCGGGAGCACAGATGTAGGGATTCAGGGGGACGTGGATACAGGGATGCAGTGGCACAGGGATACAGGGTTGCAGGGGTACGAGAGTGTAGGGGTGCGTGGCTGCAGGGCTGAGGATGCGGGGATGCGGAAATGTAGGGATGCAGAGCCACGTGGATTCGGGACCACAGGGATACCGGAGCGCAGGGCCATAGGATCGCAGGAGAGCAGGAGTGCAGGGTACAGCGGCACAGGGGTGCAGCAGTGAGGGGTCCGGGGGGCTGGATCTCCCTGTCCCGGCTCCCGCAGCCGCCCGGGAAGCAGCGTGGGCCGCCCGGAGCGGGCGGGCTGCCAGGAGCCGGAGCTGGCAGGGCAGGGTGGGGAAGCAGGAAAGGGAGCCCCGCTCCTCCTCCCCTCGGGGAGAGCTGTGGCTCTCGGCGGGAGGCTTGTGAGTACACACAGACTCTCTGGAGCCTCCCATGTAAATCCTGGCAGGACGCAGCCAGCTCTGAGCTCATTCACGTGAGATCACCGGCTCGTTCGAGGCACGCGGGTGGGGACGTGCCGGGAGCTCCGCGGGACCCTGCCCCGGGGGGCTGCCCGCCCGCTTGGGAGCTGGGGGAAGATCTCAGCCCATCCAACCCCTCTGCCTCCAGGTCCCTCTTACAGCAGCACCGTTCCCGTGTGGCCACACGCAGCATTCCCCAACCTCCTGCAGCCGGCTGGCGGGAACCTGCTGTCACGCCAAGATACGGGCTCTGATCCTGGGGATGGCACGTGGGACACTGGGGACAGCAGGTGTGACATCGGGGATCAGCTCTGGTGCTGGGGATGGAAGGTCTGGCACTGGGGATCAGGTGTGACCCTCGGGCTGGGAGATGGGACACTGGAGATGGCAGGTGCGACACTGGGAATGGCAGGAGAACAGGTCTGACCCTAAGGATGGCAGGTCTGGCATTGGGGCTCGGGTCTGACCCTTGGGGTGGAAGTTGTGACCCTGGGAATGGCAGCTTTGACCCTGAGGATGGTGAGTTTGTCCCTGGGGATGGAAGTTGTGACACTGAGGATGGAAATTGTGACACTGGAAGTGGAGGGTCTCATCCTAGGGATGGAAGGTCTGGTCCTGGGAGTGGTAAATCTGGCCCTGGGGATGGCAGGCGTGGCACTGGGAATGGAAGATCTGGCCCTGGAATAGCGGGTCTGAACCTGGGGACAGTGAATCTGATCCTGGGGACAACACCACTTGGATTTTCCACCCTGGCCAAGGAGAGGAGGCCACGGCAGGCGGGAGAACAGCCCTGGGAGCAGCGATGCCTTGGGCCATCCATCGTCAGCCGCGTGTCCCGGCACAGCCTCGGGCTCCTGGCGCTTCCCCTGGGATAGGACACAGCCCCAGGCCACCTCCTGCTCCTCTGCCACCCTCAACCACTTTTCCTTTGGTGTTCAAACCCTGCGGGAGCTCTGTCTGCAGTTGCGACTTCCCCCGACCGCTGCCGCTCCAAAGAAAACAGATCCATGTGTTTGAAAATCTCGGCTTACACAGCATTCCTCCAGCTTCTGCTCCTTTTTGGGGCTTCTCCTTCTTTCTCTGGCTCAGTGACCTGAAAATGCACTTTGTGTTTTCCCCGGGAGAGGTGGATGAGGAGAGCTCCGGCATAGCTGCATATTAAACCCTGCGGATTTTCCCGAGGTGCCGCTGCCGCTCTCCCGCTCCAACAACTTTTTAATCACTCGCCCCAGATAGGCCCGATTAGATTTATTTTTTTCCCCCGCTAACAAAATCATGGCGTTTCCTGTGCTCCCTTCTGGCTGTTCAGGCCCCTTTCATGTCTCCCTGCCTGGGGAAGGACGGCCGGCCCCGCACACCGGGATAGCGGCGGGAATTTCAGCGGGAATTCCAGCGACGAGCTGCTTATCTTCCCAGCCAGGTCATTAACGGGCTGGAGGTGCCTTTTGCAGGTCATTAAGGGAGATGTTAAGGAATGACCTCGGCAGTGTCCCCTTGGATATTCCTGCCTCCTCCAGCAAGCTCTGCACAAGCGGGTACATTGCTACCTTATATATAAACATATAAAAACACATAGAGAAATGTATATAAAATATACATATATAATATATAAACATACAAAACCTCATCTATCACATATAAATATACAAAATCCACGTATATCCACATGTAAATATATACTAATGCATATATACCCACGGATCTATTTATAAAATTACATATATGTATATACATTAATATATATCTATAGGTGTTTCTTTTCCCACCGTATTCCTCGTGGAATCTCCCACTGGGCCGTTCAGGGCTGCTCCTTCTCCAGCCAATTTGAGGCGTTTTCCTGATATTTCCAACAGTAATGGTCGAAGAGTTAAAGGCAGCTCCCCAGCACATCTCACCCCTCACCTTTGTTCTTACGAGAGTGAACTGATTCACTTCTGATGGGGTTTTTAGGATGCATCTCTTGGTTTTCTGGGAATCTCTGGATGCTCAGGACCCCTCTGTTGCCCTTACTCCATGTTTAGGGTGGCACCAGCTGCCTGCCAGGGATTTTTCTTGTGGTTCTTCTTGTCCCTTCCCTGCCCCTTTGTCAGCCCCCAGCCCCACTCTGCTCTTTTCCAGGGCACAGCCAAAGCCATGGATTTGCTGGAGATGGGGAAGGATGCCCTGGGGAGCAGCAGAAAGACAGAGCCAGGAGGGAATTCAGCCTCTCTCCCCCATTTCTGCAGCCTCATTCATTGAAACCAATATTCCTCCCTTCCCAGAGGTCTGGAGGAAAGGGAGCAGCTCCACTGAGGATGTTTAGGATTAAACCTCTACTCCATTCCATCAAAGCTCCCGATTAAAGTGCTGGACTCCAGACAATGCTTCCCTGATTTCCCAGTGCCGACAGCTGCTTCCCCAGCTCCCTCTTTCCATCTTCAGCCCAACCCCTTTCCAGCCACCTTTGAATTTTTTCCTTTCTTGCAGGGTTTTATTCTTTTTCTTTAATTTTTTTTAAACCCCAAATCCATGAGTGGCCACTTCTGCAAGCGATAAAAATCTTATTCCCTGCCTTTGGATTTTTCTTTCCAGGCAATTGTAGCTTGCAACACCTTAATTATGGCGGCTCTGAAAACCGGTTAAAGATTTTAATACTTCCTTCCCCAGCCTATTATGCAGCGACTTCTCAGCCCCATAAAATATTCCTCTGGAGCCCCACGGCCTCGTGCTGCTGCATTTCCCTGCTCTGTCCTTTCCTGATGGATCAAACACCCCCAGCTCTCCTTTTCCCTCTCCCCTCGGGGCAGGTGGGAAGCGCCTGGATTTCCAGGTGGAATATGGGGCTTTTTTTAATTGAAATCCTATGACACAGCCAGCAAAAAATGTTGCATCATTTTAATCAGGCAGCACATCTGCAGAAGGTGCAAGATTCCCGGAGCCTGAGCACGGGAATGATGGGATAAATCACGGGAAAGGCGAATCCTTGACATCACCTTCATGGCTGGGTTTGATGCTCTGATTTCGCTGCTTCCCTGGCACCCATCCTGCCTGGCTGGCTGTCATTCCATGGGTACACAGCTCTTTGGATGTCTCCGTGCATCCCATATCCTTAAAAAAATCCCTGGTTTTTTTTTTTTTTTTTGTTTTGTAGAGATTCGGGTTAATCATGAATTTTGGCCCTATCTGTGCGGGGCTCCTTGGAAAAGCACTTTCAGGGAGACGGGCTGTGCCTCTGCCAGGGTGTTGGGGGTACACGTGCCAGCCCGGTGGGATCTCATCCCTTTCATCCTAGAAAACACTTTGGGGGAACCTCTCCCTGGTCCCATGGTGCCTTTGGGATGAGAGGAGTTTATTCCCCACCGATGTTTTATTTAGGTGAGTTTTAAATAACTCCAGCGCTTTCCTGGGGGAACCATCCCCCGGATTTCTGCACTAAGCATTTTTTCCTGGTGTTCAGCTGAATTTTTCTTTTTCTTTTCCTTTTTTTTTTACCTCTGTTTTATCCCATTTCTCTTTTTTTTTCCTCCACTCAGAAATTTGTCAGGTAATTTAAATGTGAAGTGGCTGTGGAATACATTGGGCTGCAGCTCATCACTTGATGAGGGGCTGATTGGGCTCGGAGAAACTCTGCCAGCGAGGGACACGGCGAGAGGCGGGAGAGCCGGGAATTTTGGGAATAATGCCAGGTGTCACCAGTCCAGTCCTCTTAGAATGGAGCAGGTGGAGGAAAACCCCCTGGATCATCCCCAAAAGTGTTGTTTTAATGAGATTTCAAGGGAGGTGAAGAGGGAGGAGAGGGAAGCCAAGAGTCTGGAATCCACACGGTGCGGGAAGGGCACAGTGGCATGTGTGGGAAGGGGGCGTGGATAGGGAACGAGGCAGCTCCTGGGCCCCAAAAAGACGAAGAATTTGGGAATTCAGCCATGCCCTTTCTTGTCCCTTCCCAGCTGTAGGTGAGGACTCCGGGGATCACCAGGTCTGTGGGTGGCTTTTGGTTCCCTCATGGGATGGGAGCCTGGAGCAGCGCCCCGGGATGGAGCTGTGTGGGAGCTGAGTCCCCCAAAACCCGCGACACCCACACAGGAACGTCCATGCCAGCCCCAGGAATGCCGGGGCAGGAGCAGGGCAGGAAAAGGGAAGGGAGATGGAAATCTCAGTGACTCCTTGTAGAAGCACCAGGGTCACGCACCATGCCTGGGATTTTGGACACGGATGGGGGGTTGTTGTCCCCTGGACCTGCTCAGAGCCCCCTGGCTTGGCCCCCCAGGATATGGATCCCTTCCTGCTCCCGTGTGGAACTCAGCCCAGATCCCGGTGTCACCGGTGCACCTGAGGCTGGGAACCATTTCCCATTTAATTTATTGGGGTTTTTTTTCCCCAAACCACCCAAGGAATCTCCCTGATTGGACACCACCGATTCCTTCCCATGGCTGGGTGGGAGAAGCAGGTGCTCTGCTTCCCTGGGCGGGTGTTTCCTGCTGTGGGACAACAGCGGGAGGGCTGGGAGCAGGTTTTCCCCGTTCTCCCAGACTGATTCCCACCTCTCCAAGGTGTCCCGGTGTCCCACTGCCCTGGATGAGACCTGTTCCCGTTCCATGGGGCCTCTCCCACCTTACGAGTGTTTGGTTTGGTGTCGCTGACACATTCCAGAGTGGGCAGAGGCCACAATCCGGGTTTTTCCCGGTGTGCCAGGTGTGGCTGTGCCGTGGAACTCTCCATAAAGTGGTGACCTTTGGAATCTCGTGCCTGGCTCACCTGTGCCTGGCTCACCTGCTCCTGTCCTCATCCCAAGGATCCACAGCACCCCACAGCACCAAATTTGTCCCCACTGGGTCGAGGTGATGGGGTCTGATCCCAAAGAGTTCCCAAAGTGATCCTGAAGGGATCCTGTGCCCTCCTTGCCAGGGGAAGTTGGGCACAGGGGAGCCGTGGGGACATCCATCCTCCTTTCCAAAGGATTCCCGGCTCCGGATCCCCACCTGAGCCTGTGCTGGAGAGCGGCATCGCCATGGCAACGGGGCCTGATGTCACCGGCAGGAACGGAGGGGCAGGAGAGTGGGAATGGGCAGGGAGAGGGCAGGGAATGGGCAGGGAGAGCAGGAACGGGCAGGGAATGGGCAGGAAGAGCCAGGAATGGGCAGGGAGAGGACAGGGAATGGGCATAGAGAGCAGGAATGGGCACGGAATGGGCAGGGAGAGGACAGGGAACGGGCAGGGAATGGGCAGGAAGAGCCAGGAATGGGCAGGGAGAGCAGGAACGGGCAGTGAGAGCAGGAATGGGCAGGGAATGGGCAGGGAATGGGCAGGAAGAGCCAGGAATGGGCAGGGA
>VZTD01005249.1:273331-377724 GCA_013397725.1 Rhagologus leucostigma
TAACCCGGTAGCAACGGCCGGCAACCAGGGGGGCATAAAAAAAAATCCAAAAATCTTCCGCACTCCCCTTAAGAACCCACAATGGGCGTGCCCTCCCGAAAGGCCCCCCCCGCTCCGCTCAGCCATTGGCCGTCGGTCCGGGCTGTCCACGCCGCTGCCTGCGTGGAGGGGTAGAGCGTCTGCCGCGGCGGGCGGCGCCTCAGTCGGTGCGGGGCGGGCGGAGGCGGCGGGTCGGGAGCGGAGCGGGAGGAGGCGGCGGCGGAGCGTGATGGGCGCCTGACGCCCGGCCCGTCCCGCCGCCGAGGGACGATGGCGCGGCCCCGCGGCGGGCGGTGGCTGCTGGGTGTCCTGCTGGCCCTGTGCCGTCTCGCCGCGCCGCTCGCCAAGAGCCTGGAGCCGGTGTCGTGGAGCTCCGCGAACCCCAAGTACGTGCGGCGAGAGAAGGGGGGGGTCGGGAGGGACGCGCCTCGCACCCCCCGCGGGGAAAAAGGCGTCGAAACCGCGTTTTAAATGCGAATATAAGGGGAACAGCGAGGTTTTTAAGGAAAATCGAACCTGGAGGCTACGGGCGGCGGACGGAGCGACCCCCGGCTGAGGACGGACCCGCGGCGCCGCGCTGCTTTTCGTACCCAAAAAACCCCCAACTCCTTTCCGTTTTTTCCCCCCTTTTTTAACTATGCTTTTACTTCTCGCAGCTTTTCCTCTCTTGAAATCTGTTTTTATTTTTGAAAACCACGTTTTGTTTCTTGATTTTTAATTTTTTTTTTCATTTTTCACGCCTCTTTTTTTTTTTTCCCCGGATCGCCACTTCCCTCCAGCGTTTGGATTTATTACTCTTTTTTTATTTTTTTTTTTTCCTGGGTTTTCTCATCCGAAATCAGCCGCTGAGGAAGGCGAGGGGAGTCGTTCCGCCCCCACCTCGGGCTGGGTCCGAACAAAGCGGGCGGTGGGGCTGTTCCGCCTGTACAGACACCTAAATTCTACAAATGTATATATTTTTATATAAATCTGTGGATGTGGACGCGGCTGCCGTGCAGGAACAATATGAAGGGCGAGGAGGGGGAGGAGTGGGGGGTGTTTGGTCGCCCATGTCCCGGGGCTGGTGGTCAGGATGGGTCGGTGGCCCTTGCTCGGCTTTATCTTGTAGATCATGGAATGTTTATTTATCTTACCCCTTTCTCCCTTCAAAAAATTCCTGCTTTAAGCCTCCCCTTTTTTTTTTTCCCACCACACTTCTCAAGGCAAAAAATAACCCAAAAATAATCCAAAGAGTTTTTGAGGGTTGGAAAGAACCGAAACAATTTGGACAACCTTCCTGCCTGGACACGTATTCCAACCAAATGTTTATTCCCTTGGTTTCTTGTGGGGGGAAAAGGAACTTTGCAGGCACACTTTGTGTGTCCCCAGCTCTGGAAGTGCTGGGATGGCAGCTCCGTCACTTCGTTCTCCTCGGTGTATTTTTCCTTTCCTTTCTTTGGGAGTTGTGTCAGTTGGCTGGGAGCAGAGAGAGCCTTTTCCCTCGGGAATTGCCCCGCTGGATTCGTGAGCTTGGCGAGGGGCAGGCAAATTGGTTCCAGAAAACAGAGTTTTTATTTGGGAAAAAGCAGCTGGAGGTGGAGGCGGCTCTGGCTTGGTGGTGGGGGATGCCATGTCGCCCCGATTCTCTTCCTTATCCTGGGTTTTCCTTGAGCTGCTGAGGCCTGGGAAGTTGGGAGGAGGCCGTGGCCATCGGCTGGCACAGGGGTCACACACCAGGACTTCCCACTGAGTCCTGGAGTGGTGGGCTTGGAGGTGTCCCTCCCTGGTGGGGTGTCCAGGGAAAGCTTGACGGGTTCCTTGGTTTTCCCGAACTGGGAGCTTGGTGGTTTTCTGCTCCCAGTTTTTGGAGCTCAGTGGCTTCTGCTTTGGTTCACCCCTAGTTCAGAGCTCAGAGGTTGTCCGGCTTCAGTTTTCCCCTAGTTCGGATCTCGGTGGTTGCCTACTCTCAGTTCTCCCTGAATTCGGGGATTGGGGTAGTCCACCCTTGCTTTCCCCCAATTCAGAGCTCAGAGTTTTGTCTGCTTCCAGTTTGCTCCCAGTTTGGAGCTCATTGGTTGCCTACTCTCTGTTCTTCCCAAATTCAGATCTTAGTGTTTGTCTGCTCTCGCTTCTCCCCCGGTTTGGAGCTCGGTGCTTTTCCCCCCTCAGTTCTCCCCCGGTTTGAAGCTCGGTGGTTGCCCACTCTCCATTCTCCGGGAATTTGGAGCTTGGGGGTTGTCTGCTCTCAGTTGTCCCCGGATTTGGAGCTCGGAGGTTGTCCGCCCTGGGCACAGCTTTCTGGGAATGTGCCATCCCGTGTGGGGCTGCTCCTGTGGGTGCTTCCCCATCCCTGTATCCCCACAGGGACAGGAGAGAGCGGGAAGCGCCCGAAACGTCGGCGTTTCCACCCAGGAATGGCTCTTCTGGGACATGCACGGGCAAAACCCAAAGAAGCGTTTTGCTTTGGTGGGGACTGTCGGGGCCCGGCCGTGATCCCGTTCGGATCCCTCCAGTCTGTGCCCCTGCGGAGGGACCTCGGATCCTGATGTCCGGGATCCATCTTTGGGATCCGTCTCTTTCTTTCCCAGCTCCGAGCTTTGCCGGCTGCGTGGCATCGGGCAGAGCCTCCGCACGGCTGCTCCCAGCAAACCCAGTTGAGGAAACCAGTCTGGGAATTGGTGTGCTGGGCACAGTCCGACTCCAGTTGGAGGAAGAGTCATGCTCATGCTCGGACTGGGATTATCTTCCGGATAGATCCGTAAAAACCCTTCGCCACTGTACCTTGGGCTTCCAAGCCCTTTCCTGGGGCGATGCCGGGGCTGTGCCAGCCCCCATCCCACTCTACCGAGCTTTAACTCTTGTTTTTAGAGTAAAGAGAGCTAAAGCCTTTAAAAATAACACAGCTAAGTGGAATTTTCCAACGGATCCGAGGAGCAAGCGTGGCGCTCCGGGCCCGGCCGGCTTCAGCGTGATTGCTGTAAATAAGGAAAATATTTTCCTGCCCTTTCTGGGCAGCTGGGAGCTGTGGGCTCCAGCTCCACCAGCAGGTCTGGGGCTCCTGGTGTTATCAGAGGGATGCTGATAACACATCCAATAGATGGAATGATTTCCTGATCGAGTTAAGTCAGGCTTAAGCTGTGTGCGGGGTTGGGAAACCCAGGTCGTCTCCTGGGTGTGTGTCCCAAAGGCAGCAGTGAAATCATCACCCACTTCCCACTGTGAGGATGCTGGGTCTTGAAAGGGAAAAAAATAGGCCTAGGAATGGTTTTGTTGGAAAAAGTGATAATTGCCTCAAACCTGTGCTTGGGATGAGCTCACCCTCGGAGTGAGCTTTCCCCAGGATGCCTGCAGAGCCCTTTGGAAGGGGGCTTGGAGAGGCAATATGGCTTTAATTTATTCCATCGTGTCCAAGGGGGGCTTTGGGGAAAGTGCTTTTGGGATTTACTTGTGCCCTTTGCTGTGCAGCCGGGGGGCGATGGGAGCGTGCTCTCCTTGGACAGCCAGGAATTGCCGGAGGAATTCTGGCTAAATCCCTTCTCAACTCCCTTGGCTGTAATTTGGGAGAAATATTGACCCTGGTGGGCTCCTGTACCGACCGTTAAAGGGAAGCATTCCTAATAAAATATGGTTTGGAAAATTCATTTCAGGCTGGAATTCGCCTCCCCAGAAAGTATTTTAATAAGGAGGTGGGGGAAATGGGACACATCATCCACGTGGCTCCAGAGGACGGCTCCTTTTGCCTCTGCTTTTCCCTCTTCCCCTTCCAGAAAGTTTTGCTCAGATCTGAACTTGTTAAAAACAAAATAAATGCATTTATTTAAGAAAAAAAAAAAGGTGAGGGACAGAGGAAAAAAACCCCCAGACAAAAGTCTAATCCTTCGTGGTATTTTTATTCCGCCTTTAATGACACGATGGTGTCTCATGGAATTCCGTCAGCGCTGGGGTTGAAGCCTGGCGGATCTTTGCCTCTTTTAATGCCGTTTTACGAGGGACAAAGTGCTTGCGGGAAGGCTGTTTCCGAGGGGAAAGGCTGGCCTGGAGCTCCGGAGCGGGGGGCTCGCACTTGTCGGAGCAGATGGAGTGGAATTACGGGAGCCGTGGGCTCAGGAGGCGCTTCGTGGTGTCAAGATTCGGGAAACAAGGAAAAGTCGGTGATTATTTTTAATTAAAAGTTGTTTCTGGCTTGTAGAGACTCCCCCTTCCCGAGGCTGAGAGGTGGGGAATAGCTTTAAACTAAAAAGATGGGAAGTTTAGATTGGATAGTGGGAAGAAATTCTTGGCTGTGAGGGTGGGGAGGCCCTGGCACAGAGAAGCTGTGGCTGTCCGATCCGTATAAGTGTCCGAGGCCAGGTTGGATGGGGCTTGGAGCAACCTGAGATAGTGGAAGGTGTCCCTGCCCATGGCAGCAGGTGGGGTTGGATGGGCTTTAAGGTCCCCTCCCAACCTAAGCCATTCCAGGATTAATGATTCTGTGTTGCCATCAAGAATCCCGTGGCTCCCATGTGCACCTTGGCCTTTCCAGGGCTCTGCTTCATCTCCGAAGGTTGGGTTGGGCAGAGAAAGCCTGGACAGCCTGCTTTCCAGCTGGAGTTTCCCTTTGGTATGGGGGGATCCTTTGCTGAGTGCCAGGCCTTCGGGAGCCCTCCCAGCTCCTGCTCCCCACAAGGCAGAACCCCCCATGCCCAGCCCACGTTTCACCGGAGGCATTCTCCCTCTCTCTGTGCCGGGGGGAAAGGAGCACCCGGGGCTCCTTGCGGGTCGTTTGGGAATGACTTCATTAACTTAAATTAAAAAAAATGGGAAGGCAGGGCTGCGGCTCTTGCAGTAGCCGGGTAAATACCGCTGGATTCCATAAAATGGATTTAACTGCTTCCTTTAAAAGAAAAAAAGAGCCGTGATGGGGTGGCTGATTGATTGTAAAAGGAGCCGGAGCTTTCTCCGGAGCAAAACAGCTGCTGCAGCTCCTTGGATCCGCCTGGCAGCGGGGCTGGATGGGGCTTCCATGCCATTTCTGACCGGGAAGGGCTGGCAGGGGGCTGGCAGGGGCTGCTTCCCTCTGCTGCGCCTGAGCTCCTGTGTCGCTTTTGGGATGTGAGCTACTCCCTTGAATCCTTATCCCAAACGGGCTGGATGTGGGAGGGTGGGATGTGCCCGTGCCCTTGGTGGTTCGGCTGGGTGGACTGGGGGTCCCTCTGAGCAGCTTCGTGAGGTGCTCAGGGGTCTCCCAAACAGGCTTCACTGAGGGCTCAGGGCCCCCCAGCCCTGTCCATGTTTTTAGGGATCACGAGCGTCCCAAAGAGCCGGAGCACGCGAGCAGCCCCTTGCATGACATCCATCAGGAGCTGTTTGGATTGTCCCCAGTAAACCAGAGGCTTAGCAGTGGGGATGATCCCTTGTTTCCATGTAGCATTTGTGTGTCCCAGCTTCCCCCCGGCTTTCCTGTGGCTTTGTGCTCCCTGCCCCTGTGGCAGGGCACCCTGTCCTCGGCACAGTGGTGGCTGTGCTGCTGGGAAGCCTGTCTGCCCAAGGAGCGCTGGACTCCGGTGGGAAAACATCTTGGAGCGATCAGTAGCACATGCTACTTGGAGTCTGGCAGCTGGAATAGGGTGGGGAGAAACAAAGCTGATTCCGTTCTGTCTCTAATTAATGATTGCTGGGATCGAGGAGCAGGAGCAGGACTCGCTTGGCGCTATCGCGGTGTCCCATCTGGGCAGGAATGCGCGGCCCGGCTGCGGGGCTTTTGTTGTGCAGGGCTGAGGGAGAGCCCAGCTCCTTGCTGCTGTTTCCCATCCCTTGCTCTGGGTCGGGTGGTGTGGCAGAGAATCCTGCTCTGGAGAGCAGGAGGGGGATGGTGGTGGTGGTCCTCCTGCTCGTGGAGAGGGTTGGTGTACTCCTGGCATCTTTCGGGAGGGGTTTTCTTGCCCCTTGTGTGGATCCACCAGCTCGTGGCTGTGCCGGAGCTTTGGAATCCCATCTGTGGTTGAAGCCCTGGTGATCTCAGGGCTGTGCTGGAACTTCTGGATTCCATCTCCAGTTGGAGCATCAGAGCTCAGCTCATGGCTGTGCCGGAGCCTGGGGATCCCGTCTCTGGTTGGAGCAATTGTGCTCGGCTCATGAAGTCTCAGGATCCCATCTCTGGTTGGAGCCCCAGTGCTCTGCTCATGGCTGAGCCTTGGCATCCTGGCACTCCTGGCTCCCCCACCTTGTCCAGGCTTGGTCCCAGAGGAGTCGGACAAGCCGGGGCTAAACTTCCTGCTCGGTGAGGCTGGATTTGTGCACACAGTGGGGTTTTCCTGGCCCCTGCCCTTCCATGGAGCAGGTTCTGCTGGAGCTGGAGTGGGGACTGCGGGCGATCCTCGGAGCGTGGCTCGAGGGCCTCCAGTCCCTCCTCCCTGGAGGATGAGGGGACAGGTTTGGGGGGTTCCTCGTGGTGTTCCAGTGAGCAGTGGCTTCTCTGTGAGCTCTCCCTGCCGGAGCCCCCGGGCGGGATCCGAGCCGGCTCAGGTGCCGGCGTGGCAGTGCCGCCCCGGCCGAGCTGAGCTGAGCAGCTGCACTTCAAAAATGCCAGCTATTTATAACCCTGGCTCGGCTGCTCGGGAATAACCTTTTCCTATCCGCAGCCGGCCCTTCCCAGGTGGGCTGCTCACCCTTTCATAGGCCATGGGACTGGGCTTTTCCAGGGGGGCTGTGTGAGGGCAGAGCAGGGGGCTTGGTTGGTATCCAGCCAGGAAGTCCCGTTGGTGTTTTCCAAAGGCTCTATCCCACTGTGGTGCTGTGCCTGCACAGAGATCCACGTGTGCCGTGTCTGCTGGGACTGGGCTGTGGTGAGAAGCTTGGAGTCACCTGGTTTGAGAGGATTGGCCCTTGCTAGTGCCAGTGTGGAGGTGCCGGGGTGGGATACCTGGGAGATGCCACACAAGCTGTCCCAGCTCCTTCTGTCCCAGCACCTTCAGGCCGGAGTTGGGGAAGTACAAACCCCTGGAGTGGGTGCCCTCCCTAGTTGGAGGCTGTGGCTGGTTTTGGTGGCACCCAGGCCTGCATCACTGCTGGTGATGGGACAGGAACATCCCACTTCCCAGCAGTCCCTTTCCTTGCCCCAGGCATCCTGCCAGGATGAGCCCAGCCCTGTGCACCAGCTGCCCTGCCTGGCTTTTGCCATCCAGCCTCTTCTGAGTAGGTACTTAGGGAAAAGCAAAGTGCCTTTTCATGGCTTATGAGCTATAAACCCCCTTACACCATTCCCATTGATCGCAGAGTGTGTCCATGTTTTCCTTCTCATTAGGCTGGGAAGCGTCTGCGGTTGCTCGCGCAGGGCTGAGGCTCGGCGCCGTCTCCTCTTTGCCACCGATTTTTCCCTTTTAATGGATTTCTGAAACGTGGGAGCACGGCCTGGTGTGCGGGTTGGCAGGCGGGGCTGGCAGCCTCGGGATGTGGAGGGATGCAGAGATGTGCTGGTGCTGGGCTCCGCGCTCTTTGTCTGGGCTCGCTGTAGTATCGCAGCCAAACGCGAGAGGGAGGGACGGAGCCCCCTGCTCCCACTGGGATTTCGGGGGGCAAATCCTCAGTGGGGATCGGAAGGGGAATGGGCACAAAGGCACTGCCCCGTTAAGGCCGGGTGGCCGGTGTTCCCGTGCGGGGGGTCGGGCGGCTCCGGGTGCCGCAGGGATGTCGGCGTGCCCTGCCCGCGGCCGGCCGGGAGCATATGGAAAGGATCTGGGTGTAATATCCCGGGCTGCTCCGCGGCTTTGCTGAAGAGGCCACTTCAGCAGGGGACGCGGCGTGGTTAGTCCTCCCAGCTGACACATCCCAGGCCTTCCTCTGACTTGAAAGAGCTTGAGTTCGCCTTTGAATCTGAGGATTTATAGCCCTTTTAGGCCTCTCCAATAAAAGCACGGCTCCCTCCTCAGACAGAGCCCACCGTCTCCCTCCTCCGGGCTCATTATCCCGGGGATTTGTGTTGCTTGCTCTCGCTCTGTTGTTCGCTACCGCCGCTTTCTTCAGATGTGTGGCCGAGAACTTCAGAGCAGAAAAGCTGAGCTGGAGCGGCCGCAGGGCCCGGCCTCGCTCCAGGTTGGAGCAAGCATAGATCCACATCCAGTGGTGTTCCCAGAGAGAGTCCTTATCTGCTGATGATCCCCTGCAGCTGGAGAGCATTGGGAAGCAGCAGTTCCTCTTTGTTCCATGTGTTCCCCCAAGGAACCAGGATGAGCAAACCAGGATGAGCTTCCATTGCATGGAGAGCTCCAAGCGAGCGTCTGCTCCGTGTGTCCGTCCCATCTTCCTCATCTCAGCACGTGTGGACACTGGAGTACCTTCAGCCCCACAGATTTCTGCTTTCTAGAGGCCCCTCAAGCCTAGAACTGTTTAAAGGGAGGCTTAGGAAAGAGGCCAGAGAAACGACATAATAATTACTGTATTACAAATTGTTTCCTTTAATGGGCCCTGTCGGATCGCTCAGTCTGCTAAACACATTGTGCCCTCCCCCAGCCCCTTCCCACTGCTCCAGCCTCCCCTCGCAACCCCAGCCTGCCCGAAAATTCCTCCTGGTGAGGAGCTGGGGTGGTGGGATGAGGGATGGGGCTGCGGGTGCATCCACCTGCTCCCTCGGTTCTCCATTTGTGAGGGGAGATGGTGTGGCTCCGCTTCCGAGTGGGAATCCTCTCCCTGCAGGTCCTTGCCTATTCCCCATGCTCTGGACTTCTGTATTGCCCTGGATGTTGCATATTCCAAGGGCATTTGGTTGGTGGCACCCCCAGCTGGTTCTCGGGGCTCATGGACATTGACTCAAAAACCTCTTGCTGTGCAAGGGCTCCCTCCCTCCCGTTCTTTCCTGGTTTTCCGGTGTGTGCTGGCAGAGGCTCCCAGGCAGCTTTTTGGCAGCTCCCAGCCCCGAGGGCTGTGGGGTGTAAGGAGAGGAGCCACCAGCGGCTCTGTGAATTTTTTCGTTGCCCCCCAAAGAATAAACGTGTTGGAATTAGGCAGCAGGTTACGTTTCTTCAAGGCCAGGCAGCAAATATGTTTTAAATTTGGCAGCCGACAGTTGAGAGCGGGTGGGAGAAATTTTCCAGGTATTGCGTTACACTTTCCCCTAAAAGGGCTCTGCTTTGGGGCTGGGGATTAAGGGGAGGAGAGGAGGGGGACCCCCTCCCTTTTGCGTACTCGCAGCCCTGCTCTGAGGGTGCTGGGACTGGGATGCCCTCCCTTGGGTGCTGCCTCTCCTGGGTGATGCCCGCCCCAGGTGATGCCCATCCCGGCTGAGTCAGGCCCTGCTCGGGGCAGAGCTGCGCTGCGGGGGATGATCGGGATTAATTTTTGGGCTTCCTCCCTCTGGGTGCGATGGGAAATTTCCAGTGTGCTCTGGGCACCGCCCCAGCCTGCCGGGCTCTGCCTGGCCCCCCTCCCCTCTCCTCCTCTCCTGTCCTCCTGTGATGTCTTTAATAAACGCTTTATGCAAGAGCAGACCTGGGATCCACTCCCAGCACGGACCTGGGGCTCGGCCAATTAGTTAATTATTTCAAAAGAAGAAATTAAAAAAAAAAAAGATGAAATGTTATTTTTGTAAGGGAAGGTCTGGCCCATGCCTCAGCCAGCACCCCCTCTGCTGTGCCCTCTGCACCAGGCTGTCCCTCCCAGCCTGTCCCTTGTCCCTGGGCAGCCAGGCGGGTGGTCCATGAGTGTCCATCCCTGCTGGAGCTGGCACTGGTGCATCCATTGTTCCCAGCTTCCTTCACAGCATGTGAGGAGGAGGAGGAGATGCTTCCCCAGGAGGTGGGAAGGGCTGTCCCAGTGCCACTGGGGATGCACAGCCCCCTTCCCTCTCACTGGGCCAAGGAGGCCTGGCTGGATTGGGGTTTCAGGAAGGCGCTTGGAGGTGTGAAGGGCTGGAGGCAGCTGGAATTTCCCCTTCAGCTGTGTTTGAGTTTAAGATTTGTATTATTCTTCTTTCATGGAAATTTGGCGAGGCCGAGATCTGGTTGCGCATCCCAGCCGGTTTGTGCCCCCCTTTTCCTGCGACCCCCTTTCCCTGTGCCCTGCTTCCCCTGCCCCCCATTAGCAGTGCCTCAGCTCAACTAATTACTGAAATAATTGAGGCAGCAACATCCTGGCAAAGCAGTGGAGGGAGGGGAAAGGAGAGGAGGGTCCCTTGTGCTTCCTGGACCCCCAGCCCTCTCCCACTGCTCCGTCCTTTGTAGCTTTGTGCCTGCTGTTCATTTAATGGCAGTAGAAGAACTTTTTCCTATTTTCCTTCTTTTTTTCACTCCCTTGAGCTACAGGAAGACTTGCTGGGAGTAGGGGATGGAGGAAAGCCTGCTCGTGTTGCCTTGGATTGGCGTTCCCTCCCTGCAGCGAACGGTTCTGGGATGCAGGGATGGGGTGGGGGGGCCCACAGGAGTCCATTCCCAGGAGCAGCTCCCGATCCTGGTGAGGTTTAATGCTTGATGCTGCTTTTGATCTCTGCCCTGACTTGGTGAGCGCTGGGTGCTGTTCCCTAATTACCCCCTTCATGTGGGGCTGTGCTGGGTGTTTGTGCTCACCCGGTCTCTCCAGAAGAAAAACCCACCCTACGAGGGCGTGTGCGGGGTGGAGGAGCCCACGTGCTTTCCCAGACCACAGAGGAATCCTCTGGGCTCTCCATATAGCCCTGGGTGCTCCCACCCACGGCAGGCAGTTTCATGCTCCCTGCCTGGTTTCATAACATCCCGGAGAGGCACTCAAGTCTTTGTGAGCCACCTCCCTCAGCTGTGTGTGGAACTGCTGGGCTCGGGAGGGTGGGCGGGGGTGCCCCTGTTTTAGGTGCTGGGAGTTTGCTGGATGTGCCAGGCAGCTGGAAAAGTCCTGGTGCCCATCGACAAGCCCTTCTTGGCTGGCTTTTCCTTTTGGGATGCAAGCTGCATGTTGTACCCTGAGCACGGTGTGGGATGAGGACATGGCCAGGGAGAATGCAGGGACTCCTTAGCCTGAGGAGGGGGTGTTCAGGGTGGTGGGGAAGGGCTGTGGGATCCTCCTGGCTCCTGCTCTCCTAGACAAGGCCTGCCTCCTTGTTTTTCCTCTTTGAGGATGGAGGCACGTGGGTTGAGGATGGAAACACATGGTTTGAGGCTGGAGGCGTGTTGGTTTAGGATGCGGCACATGGTTTGAGGATGGAATTGCATGGGGTGCGTTGGAGGCATGGGGACCATCCCACAGAGCTCCCAGGAGTTCATCCATGCCTGTAAAACAGTTGGAAGTTTTTAGGACATCGAACTTGGAAGTAAAATGTTGGAAGGTCTGCGGCATCGTACCAGGGCACAGGCAGAGGAGACAAATCGTTGTATTCCTTATCCAAGTGGGGCTTCCTCCTTAAGGTGCCTACAGGTTCCTGTCCCTGGTGTGCCCGGTTGTCCTGTGACCTGGCAGGAGGGACCTTGCCCACCCTGCTCTCCGTTGGGAAAGTCTCCACTGCCTTGTTGGGATGAGGGGAAAGAATCCCTTTCCTGGTTTATGACAGAGATTGCTGATACCGGGAATGGTTCCTTACAGAAGGAGTGGGTGACAGATACAAGAGTGCTGGGATAATTGCTTCCAGATGCTGCCTCCCCTTGTCTCCGGGGCTGTGTGTGTTCCAGCGTCCTGCCAGCTCCAGTGAGCGAAACCAGGGAGTCATCCCAAAAAACAGGGCTGGCTGGAGCAGTGTCAGACGGCTCGGAATGCAACGACTCCTGGTGTCACCCCAGCTTCTGGTGGCCAGCGTGACCCTGTGTGGCTGTGGGAGCAGGCCGGCTTGTGGAGACTCTCCCAGTTCTGCCAGCCCTGGAGCTGGGGCTGCAGGAGGAATGCCGAGTGCTGCGGGACTGGGATACGCTCTGGAATTGGCAGCGCCGGCTGCATTGTGCGCGGCGGGCGGCTCTCCCGGATCCTGCCTCCCCTCATGCCATAAACACGGCATTTTTGGAATCTGGGCTTTCTTGCAGAGAGCCTGGTTGCTGTAGCAGCATTAATGATTATTTATTGGCTTTTAATGCCAAATAATGTCAACATCTGGCTGACGCAGCGCACGCGTCCCTCATTCCATGAGGCATCTCCGAGTGCTTGGCGTTGGGTTGGCGTTGCGCTTGTGCGCTTTAGGAATTAGAAGGTGGCAAATGGTGAGGTTGTTTGGATACTCCCCTGAAGGGACAGATTCTTGAAGGGCTTCTCTGCTGACCTTCTCCTTAATTGCTGCTCTGCGGCGCCGGCAGGACCAGCTCAAAGGGAGCAATGAAGCGTCGGCACCAGCGCTCAGCCCAGGGCCCCGCGAGGGGAATGCTGCTCCCTCCCTTCTGCCGGGATGGTGCCTCTCTGCATGAGATTCCCTGTGCCTGGCAGCTCGGACCTCCACTCATAACACCTGTTTTAAGGTTACCGTTCTAACCTTCATTTACACCAACAATTGATGCAGGATTTTTCCCAAGGTAACTGCCACAGAGGTAAATCCAGCTGATTATAAAGGTGCCAGGGAAAAAAAGGGAGGAAAATGGCTTTGCTGCACATTCTTGCTGATGGACGCAGGCTTTAGCTCCCTGCAGCTTTCCCTGCTTTCAGCCCCAGACAGAGCTTGGAGGGAAGGAGAAAGGAAAATTTGAATGGAGGAAAATTTACTTCTGGGATTCCTGCGTGGCTTCTGAAGGTGAGAGTTGAGTCACTTTGCCTGGAACCAGCTCAGCAATTCCACCTCGTCCCCAGAGAGTGTCTGAAGTCACGCAGGGAGAAATAATGCTGGGGGTTAAAAATAGATGCTGACAATAGGAAGGGAGGACTGGAAAAGCTCTGTGTCAGGCAAGGTGGACAGAGCCTGGTGAACGGCATCGGGATTGTGCACTGCTAGAGCTGGGCTTTACGGGGTTAAACTGGAGTTAAACCTCGTTTGCACTTGGAACCTGGAGCGGATTTCAGTCTTGGGCTTGTGTGTCCATCCGGCAGCCTGAGGAAAGCACCTCTGCTTTTAAGGGGCTTGGAAAAGTGAGGGAGGATGTGGCACTGCCGGGGCCAGGGCTGGGGGAGAAAACAGCTCAGTAAATTCACATTGCTGGAGGAGGATAGGTGGGACAGGGCTGGGGCAGAGCAGAGTCTGGCACTGGCACCTGTGGAAGTGTTCCGGCTCCCCTGGCATTTTTAAGACTCATCTGCAGAGTGAAGCACTTACGCTCGATCCACTTCGTTGCCAGCTGGGATCTGTGGTCATGACCAAGCCCAGAGTGCTTTGTCGGGGTCTCCCAGTGCCACCAGTGGCCTCCGTGCTGGGAGTGGGATGTGCAGGGCACTGCTTGGCTGGGGACAGCGGAGCAGGGTGGTGGCTCCTGCAGCCCTCGCCCGAGGCTTTTGTTGAAGCTCACTGAAACCATCTGTGGCCACTGGAGCCCGAGCAGAGCCCCGGGCGACAGCGGAGGCTGGGGCAGCGAGTCCCCGTCCCCGCGGAGGGGACACGGCCAGCGCCGTCCCCCGGGGCGGCCGCCAAGCAGCAGGCGGGAGGAGATGGGGTCACAGCTCCCGCTGGAGGGGGACCAGGAGCGATTCCGGCTTCTCTCTTAGTTTCCAGCTCTTTTCTTTCTCTCCTGTTCCTTTCCCGCTGGCAGCGCGCTCGGCCCTCTCCTGGTGCTGCGAGGACAATGGGGCTGCGAGGTGGGGCGGGAGGGGGACGGAGATGAAAGGGGAAAAGTAAATTCGAAGCATGTCTGGAAGGGCATTTTGATGTAAATGGGACTTTTTGATAGACTTTGAGAGACACCGGCAGAAAGGGCACCGGCCCCCTTCAGCGCGCTGAGCTCCGGGCTCTGCTCTTTCATTTCCTCAGGAAAAGGGCATTTTTTCACCTCCTGTTGGGTGCAGCCACGGTTCCTCGTGGTCCCCATCCCTGCCCGTGTCCTGGTGTGAAGCACTTTGTGCGTGTCTTAATGAGCTCCAGCAACCGAAGCTCCTGTTCAGACGGTGAAAGCAGTGGCTGAAGCTCAGGAAAGGGAGATGGCTGCTTGCAGCCCATGGGCGGCTGGGAGGGCCCCGCTCCATCCCACCTTCCTCCCCCCGGGCAGCTCCCTGAAACCTTCCCCCTCCCCGGGGAGAGCGCGTGTTTGATCTGCTCCTGTGCTTTTGATCCCAGCCTTTGTCCTTGGCACCGTCTCGCAGCTCTCGCGTGTCGGTGGAGATGTGGCCTCACCGTGAGTCATCCTCCTTCCTTTCTGCTGCTGTTTTATTTTTCCCTTTTCCTTCTCCTAAGAGAGCACTTAGTAAAAGGAAGCAGCGCATTCATCCAGGAAACAGGAGCGCAACAAACGCCTGCCGTTCATCCTTTCAAAGGCATCTCCCTTGAGCTGTTGCTGCTGCTGTGACAGGCTGGGGAGAGAGGCAGCTGCTGGTGGGGGGCCCGGGGATGCTCCCCTGTGCATCGTCCCCGGGGTCCCTGGTCCTGCCTGGCTGTGGGGAGCCCTCGGGGGGTCACCTTCCCATGTGCTGGCAGCTCCTGACCCTGCCACGGTGGGAGGAGGAGAAACGAGGACAGAGCTGCTCCCTGGAGAGAAGTCTGACAGGTCAGGGGGCTGAGATGGGGGGCCAGGAAGGTCGGTCAGAGCTGGCATCCGTGTCCCCATGCCAGTGCTGGGGAGCCCAGGAGGAGCCCTGTCACTTCTCATCTCGGAGTTGTCGCCTGAGCCCAGGGCTGGGCTCGTGTCCTCCCCGCACCTCCCCGCCGCTGCCTTCAGTTGTCTCACCGAGCTGTCAGCAGCCCAGAATTTACTGCTGGCGTAAACCCATCAAAAAGCCAAACTGTTGGTCGGTAAAAATGGCAAAGCAATTGCAGGGAAACTTGTTTCTTCCTCTGACAACTTCTGACTCAGTCCTTTAATCTCTAATCTAGGTTTATGGTCATTTTATTGAAATGCTGGGCTCTGTGGAAAGCTGACATGTATGACCATCATAAAACAGGAGTTATGGGAGCCCAGAATTGATTTGATGGTCCAAGTGTCTGCAGGAAGCATTTTTAAAATCCGTAATTGGGATTTATTGGCCATTGTGGCTCAAACCGTCAGGAGAAAATAAAATAATCAGCCTGGGATTTTTTTCCTCTTCGGCTTTTGACTCTTTCCACATATTCTTAAATCTTTTGGTGCTTTTCTTCCGTGCTTGATTCCCTTGTAACTGGGAGATGTGGGTGAGAGGAGGGAGCCCAGCTCTGTGGGTTCCCCGGCTCCCATCCTGGGGGTGCAGGCTCCCCGTGCCCTCCTGCCTCTGTGTCCTCCACCTCGGGATGGCTGGGATCTCATCCCAGGTGTGCCACGGGCTGCGGTGGTCGTGGACACGTGGGGGATGTGGATGTGGGGACATGGAGCAACAGGCAAGCCTGGAGGAGGCCTCTTGGCTGGTTCCTCATCTGGGGTGGCTGGTTCGATGGAGGATGTGATTTGTGGGTTGGTGAGACATTGCTAGAGGTGGGCTGGCATAGGGAGAAGAGACACTCCTGTGTCCTGCCAGAACCTGTGTCAATCAAAGCATCCACTGCCATGAAGTTAAAACGTGCCAGCACCAGAGCTCAAGGCCAAGGGCACATTTTGTACCAAGAGCCCATCTGAGGCAGTGCCATGGAGCGGGGGTGGGTGGTGCTGGAACGGGCTGAGCCCCACTTGGTGTTCGGCAAACTTTGGAAAGGACCTTGGTGTTCCATGTCATGTTCTTTCTTTTTTGGATATGTTGAAGCAACCCAGCTTTCGGGGTTTTTCTTCCCAGTTTGTGAATGACTGCTGTGCTTTGCCTTATGCCTGTCCATGTCCAGCGGGGCATGGACTCATCCAGCCTATGGATGCTGCCATTCCCTGGCTCACTGGTGCAGGATGCACCCGGAAAAACTCCTGCCCCTTCCCCGTTATCTGCCATTCCCAATTTTCTCTCCATTAACCTGCGACCGCAAGCAACACCCAGCAGTGCCAGGTCCAGAGTTACCCTGGAATAATCTGCTGGGCTTGATAAATATCTCTGCTTCCCTTTTGTTTAACAAATATCTTCTTTAATGGCACAGCTTTTTGTTAAGCTTCCTCGCATTATCATCCCGCTTAATCATGCAGGGTGACTTCTAAAAGTACTTTTTTTAAAAATGCCACTTTTTATCCAGGTTTTAAAATTGAAACTCATTTTTTATCCAGAGGCAGGATATAAATGAGTCTACTAAAATTAGATTAATCCTAATACGAATGTCAGTTATCATTTCTGAATACATTAATTTTTTTTTTTTTAATTTTACATGCCTCTTTAGCTATAATTGCTGGTGTAATTTCTTACACAGACATGGTGTGTCCTCATGGTTGACAGAAATACTTAATGCAATGTCGACACCGCACTAAGTTCCAAATTAGTGCGTCGCAGACACTGCCAACGGTTTGAACTTTCTCCTTAGTAAGTTAAAAAAAGAGAAAGGCAAAGAAAAAAACACCTTAAATGCAATGAAATACTTACATGGATTGAGGGAGTTGGAGTCAAGTGGGATAGTTGGAAGCTAGAGCCCCATGAAGAGCTTTTGTGGGAGAGCAAAGCAGGAAGGGACGGAGGAGCTTGGGGTCCTGGAGGTTAGGAACGAGATTTGGGGTCCAGCGAGGAGTTTGAGGGCTGAGTCCTGCCAGGGGCTGGCAGCTGCAGGGCAGGATGGAGGAGCTGAGGGTCGGGGAGGAGATTTGGAGTCTGGTGAGGGGTTTGTGTGGGTGAGTCCTGCCAGGGGCTTCAGGGCAGGATGGGGTGGTCCCGCAGCAGCACCGGTGCTGCTCACTTGGGGTTTTCCCAAGCCAGGATAAATAACCCCTTTTCCTGGGGGGCACCCCAAAACCATTGCTCCAAGGTGGGGGTTGGTCTCTGCTCTCGCAGCTCCGGTGGGTTTGAGGATTGCTCTGTGTTGGGGACCGGCTCTGCCTGGGGGGTCAGCGGGACAGACAGACACCAGCCTTGGAATAAGCTCCCATTGGGTTGGTGGCATCAGCCCTCTCAGGCTCCCGGCGTGGTGGCATGGCTGGGACATGGCCCCAGCCCGGTGGCTCACACTGAGAGGGGCTCGGACCGCCGCTGGGAATGCTGGAGCTAGCAGGATTTTGGGACAAGGCTCCGGGGAATCGCATCTGGCAGCAAAGCAGGGGGGCAGGATGTGGTTGAGGGAGACTTTGGTCTCTCTTGCGGCTCTCGCCAGTTTTCTTGCATGAGTGTGGGTGGCAAGGCGGAGGATTTCGTCTCGGGGGGAGGACTGGGAACGCTCCCCGTCCGCAGGCAATTGGAAACTGCTGGCTCTGGAGCGGGACAGGCTGGGTGCTCTGCCCTCCTCCTCCCCAGGCCCAAGGGCTGGGTTATTTTTAGGTTTAAACACAAGCTTTGCTCAGTGCTTTGTGAAAGCTCCCTCTGGGAGTGGGAGCTGTGTGTCCCGGCAGAGTCTGGTGACATCCTTGGAGATGGAAAGAGGCACCAGTCTCAAGATCTCCGGCTCTGGCAGCGCCCGTGACACCAGAGCCAGTGCTGGGTTCTGGTTCCTCTCCTCTCCCATTCCCAGCTGGAAGTTGTACGTTGGATTGAAGTTCAGCTGTACGTGTAAATCTGACCTAAAAATAAAAGCAAGTACAAGCCAGATCTCTGTGGACTGGAAGAGAGATTAAAACCTGACACTGCTGTGCTGTGCTGGCCTCTCTCCTGGCCCCTCCCTCGGCTGCTGCTCTTCCATTCAGCCTTCAACTGGGTAAACTGGGAGCAGTGGAAGGGCTGCTGAGGGGAAGCGCGAGAGTGCCCCAACTCCTTCCAGTGGTGAAACCTTTAGGAGGGTCTTTTTGGTGTAGATATGGAGAAAATTTGGGCTGTTGTTCCAGAACAGGAGCTCACAGTAAAGAGGGGGTGTGGGCAGCACTGGGAAGAGGTTCTGGGGAGAAAGGGGCAATTTCTTCCCTGCTGAGTGATGTCCAGAGCAAGGCTGGAGGAGGAGGCTGGATCCAGCTTTCCTGCAGAGCTGGCTCTCCAGGCTTTGGTGATGGCTCAGTTCTGTGCAGGAGGACAAGAGGGGAGAAAACAAATAAACTTTTGAGGTCCTGTGACTCATCTTTAGCTTTTTCTTCTCAACCTAACCCAGCCCCATCCACCCTCGTGGAGCAGGGCCAAAGGTCCTGAGCAGCCGAGTGCAGCGAGCCGGTGGTGGGACTGGTGTGGGAGTGAGGAACGCGAGGTGATCTGGTTCAGCCTGGAGGAGGGAAGGCTCTGGGGAGACCTTGGAAGCTCTTCCAGTGGTTAAAGAGGCTCTAGGACAGCTGGAGAGGGACTTTGGATGAGGGACAGGACAAGGGAGAATGGCCTCCCACTGCCACAGCGTGGGGTTAGATGGGATATTGGGAAGAAATTGTTCCCTGTGAGGGTGGGGAGGCCCTGGCACAGGGTGCCCAGAGAAGCTGTGGCTGCCCCTGGATCCCTGAAAGTGTCCAAGGCCAGGTTTGGATGGGGCTTGGAGCAACCTGGGCATCCCTGCCTATGGCAGGGTTGGAACTGGATGGTCATCAAGGTCCCTTCTAGCTGGGGTGGGCAGCTGCAGGCTGATGTGCACATGCCCTGTGTTAGGACGAGGGGTTGGGAAGCTCTTAATAACCCCCAAGGTCGGTGGCAGCCGAACAAGTTCCCAGTAATGACGCCGGGGCTGAGGGCTGGTGATTTGCAGCTGCCTGGGAAGATGGCGCTTCCAGACGGGAGCCGGAGCTGGAATGCCAGAACTCGTTTGGCCGCTCCGGGAGCCGGGGGATCAAAGGGCCTGGTGTGAGTCAGGGCGGCGCGATGGGGGTGACGCTGCTCCTCTGGGACCAGGGGCTGGCAGGGCTGGCGAAACCCGGGAGACCTGTCGGGGCAGGGCAGGGCATCCCACAGCTGGGATGGGGAATCCTCCGCAGTGTTTGCTCCTCCCTGCCCAGTTCCTAACGTTGGGATTAATCCTTCAAACCACAGCATTGCATCCCCGGGCTGAGCCAGAGCCCCAGGGACCTGGGTGGGTGCTCTGGAGCTGTCGCCCAGCCTCAGTGGGATCTCCAGGGATGGAAACACGAGCCCTGGGACACAGTGGGGGGCTCCTGAGCGCCAGGGGAAATCCAGGAGACCCTGTGGTTTCTGCTGCTCCCCGGGACATGTGTGGGCTTTATTTTTGTGGTATTTCTCAGAAAAATGAGGGAGGCTGGTGGCTCTTCTCCCTTGCTTTGGTGGTGGCCAGTGAAGTGGGAAGCTGAGGGATTTGGGGAGCCCTCCTGTACCCCTTGGAATGCAGCAGCAGGAGCACCCAGTCACTGTCCCAAGGGGAGATTTGAGACTCTTGGCTGCAAACGGTGTTTGTGGGGTGCAGGGTTAGTGGGATGCAGGGTTAGTGGGGTGTCAGGTCCTGGGATTCAGGAAGGAAGGGCTCCCTCTCTCCTAGGGCCCAACTACCAGCTGTAACTTCAGCTCTTGGCTCTTAGCTTTCAGTTCTTCTTTTTTTCCAACTGAGCTGGAAAAATGAGAGGTGGGAAGAGGGGGGATCTTGGAAAATACTGGGGTTTGTGTCAGGTCTGGTGTGCTGAGCCCCCCACCCACCCTTCCCTGTGCCCCGAGCCCTTACTCTGGGGAAGGGGGGCTGCAATTTGCCTCTGTTCTGTCCCGACTGGGGTTGATCTGCATGAGAATGAGCGGGGCTTGGCGGGGAGGGCTTGTCTTGGGTTCCTTGGGCATATTCCTGCCGCTTTCCCTTCCAAGTGGGCGCCTGGCCGCCGCCGCAGCCCCTGCCAAAGTAATTCTTTGCTTTGGAACCGGGAGACGAAATCTCCGTTTTATTTCTGAGGGGTCAGGGAAGGAGTGAGAACCCTGCTGATCCAACCGTGTTCCCTTTTAACCTGCCTCTCCCTCTCTCCCCCTCCCGGCCCCCTGTCCTCCGGATGAGCGGGGCTGTAGCCAGGGCACGAGTGGCCAAACCGAAGCCGGAAAACACACGGAGCCGAGCGGGAACATGAGCTGTTTCCGATGGATCATTTAATATCTGCAGCATCCCAGGGCTGGGATTGTGCTGCTCCTGGTGCCGTCAGGGTTTTGTGATGCCTGACATGTGCTGGGCTCTGTCGTTCTGCCTTCATGTTTTCCCTGTGGTTTTTAGGTGGTGTTTTTTGGGATGGGGGTCGTGGTGCAACATCCGGCTGCCAACCCCTGTTGGGGTAGGGATTGGGGTGCGGGCAGGAGAAGGTGAGTGCCCACTGCCCACACCTCAGTCCCGCTGCCGCCGCCCAGCCTCATTGTCTCACTTCTCTCTTCATTCCTACGCCAATTAAAGCTCCGTGTTGCCATTCATGGCCCTTATGGTTTTGTTCAGTTGTCTGTCAGCTCTTGTCAAGCCCTGTCCCCTTCCCCTCCCCCGTTTCCAAAAACAAAACCCCTGACAAACCCCCCTTTGAATCCCCTCTTACCTCACTCCCAGCGTGGGGCCCCATTGCCGGGGGATGCCGGCGGCGGCGGCGGGGAGACCGCTCCCCACGCTGCCTTTGTGGGCCGCCGCCACCCCCCAGCCCTCGGCCTCCTGCTTCTGCCAGCATTAATTAGATAACTCAGTCCCTCTTGATTCCTCTGAGGGGAGATCGGGACGATCCGACTCCAGGGAGAAAATATGGCTTTTCTTCCTCTTTATTTTTTGGCCAAGCCCTTGGTTCCGTCGCTGCTGGAGGTGCTTATTGTGCTGGGAAATAACGGGTTTAGGGGGGTGAGTGTGGGGCAGGAGTGAGTCTGGGGGACTCCCGGTGTTCCTCATTCCCTGTCCATACCCCAGGCGGGCATGGGCGGGAGCCCAGGGTCCCCTGAGCCCATGCCAGCGGCTGCGGAGAGTGCTGCAGGTGGCAGCAGCAGCCTGCGCCAGTGCTCTGGCCCTAATTAAATCTGCTCCAAAATCCCTCAATTAGCAGCAGGTTTTGTTTCCCCCCCTCGCAGGGTTTGCATTGAGATCATTCGGGTGCAGCATCTGAGTGCAGGGAGTGTGCGCAGAGCTGGGAGGATGGAGCAGCACATGGCTGCTCCTGGCAGGCCTGGCTGCTGCGAGGGCTGGGAGCCTTCCCTCTCGTCCCCCTCTCCTCTTCCTCCTTCTCGGGGCATGAGGGTGGTCAGCAGCTGTCCCTGGAAGTGATGGACTGGCATCAGGATACATCCTGACTGAGCCCATGATGGGACAAAGGAGAATGTTCTCCTTTTGCAGGCGCTGCCTTTGGTGATGGTGATCTGTCATCCTCCTTGGGGCTGGTGGGGAGTCTGGCGCTTGGATACTCCCCGTGGCCATGCTCTAATTATGGTGATAGGTCAGGGAGAAAGCCCTTCCTGCAGCCCTGCTGTGGCACAGGAGGGCTGAGTCACTGGGGCCAGGGATGTCGCCAGCTGTGGTGGCAGCTGCTGACTGTGGGTACTGAAGTGTGGCTGGCATCCCACGGCATCCATGCCAGCTTTCCTGAAGCCTGCTGACCTGTTCTCCCAGCATCCTGATGGCTGGAACCCTCCTCCGCTCTTGGCTGGTGGTAACCTTGGTGTGACTCTTCTCTAGGAGAAGGGGTCTAGACTGCAGGAGGGAAAAGCAGACCTGTCCACAGGCTGCAGGTTTGCAGCTGAAACCAGGATCCTGCTCCCGACTTCCTGCTTGAGAAACCCAGCAGTGGTGGGTATTTTCATGGAAAAGTGGGCTCTCTGGTGTGTCCCCCAGATATTGGGTAAAGGCTTGGTCTTCAGAGCTATGGCAGCGACTGCAACGTGTAAACAAAGCTCAAGGAGCTATAGCGGGACCTTCCCTGCGTCCCACCTTCCCTGCTTCCGGTGCTGCTACGGGTAGGCAAGGTGCTCCCTCGGTCTTCAGTGTTGGAGGCTGCTTGGGGAGAGTCACAGTCCAAACTGTTGAACATGAGGCTCGTGTTTGCCAGGCCTCTGTGTGAAGTGTTGGAGTGGCCTCTTGGCCATTGCCAAAGCCATGGGAATCCCCAGAGCCACCGGTTTCCCTGTGGAGACGAGCTGGGAGCCAGGCCGTGACTGGGGCTGGTGTTTGAGCGTGGACAAAGTACACTGCCTTGGGCATCACCCCCTTTTCTGGGCAGAGAGGGGCAGTTTGGGTTCATTTCCTCCTGCACTCGGTGTTTCCGTCTCTTCCGCTCAATCCCAGCCGCCCTGGCTTGACCGTGGCCCGGAGTCGGTCACGGCGCGGAGCTTTCCGGGGTGTCTGTGCCAGGGGGACACTGGCTTGGCCATCTCGTGACTTCACCTCAAAAAATGTCACCTCTGGCAACCGGGGTCGTGGGGTGGGGGGTTACCAGCCTGCGAGGAGCCTCCCAGCTGGCAGGAAAGCAACAAAGGGGTTTTGGGGAGCAGCAGAGTTGGAAAATGGCATCGCGGAGCTGGGGGGGATCGGTGAGCGTTGCCATGGAGACCCGTTTATGCCTCACTGATGCGTCGTGTAAATCCGTTTGGAAACGAGAAGGGCCTTTTGTCTTTGGGAGGGTTGAATGGGCCTCATTAAACCCGAGATGAGGAAAAAAGGGCCTTAGAGTGTATCTGGGAGGGGGACGGGATGGGACGGCCCCGGGGGGGCTCAGCAGAGGCTGTTCCCTCTCCCAGGGATGGTGAGGAGCCAAGGGGGGCTGGAAGGTGAAAAATACCTCCCTGAACAGTGGAGACCAAAGGAGTGGAGGAGATAGGAGCTGCTTTCAGATACCTGGAATTGCTGGCTCTGTGTGGCCACCTCGGCTCCAAAGGATGGAGCAGAAATAGAAGAGGGCTGCCGAAGGGCAAGGAAAATAATTATCCATAGATTAGCAGGGGGAAAAAAGATGGCAGGCTCTTCTAAAGGAGACTAATAATAGAGGAGCACATGAAAGGAGTGGGATCTGAGAGCGTGGGGGTTCGTGTGCTCCTATTTACCCTCTTGTGGTGATGAGCGGCGCGATGGACGAGCGAGAAGGCGACAGATACAGAGGGAGGAACCTTTTCATTCCACTTGTAATTAACTTCCTTCCATGGAGTATCTTTGTTCCCAAGAGCTGAATGGGAGTCAAAAAGGAGAAAGGGGCTGTGCCTCTGCGTGCTGGCACCACTCTGGGGAAGGGCTGTGGATGCTGGTGGTGTGCTGGGATCAGGTGGGCCTTTGGGATTAGGTTGTCATTCCTCTGGTTTGATTGTCCTCAGCTCTGGAGAGGTGAAGTGAGGTGGGTGGGGGCTGCAGTGTCTCACTGATACCTCCTGGTGTCACCAGGAGAGCCTCTCCCTGTGACACAGGGTGTCCGATGTTCTCAGCTCAGTCTCCCTGGGGACCATGTGGTTGTCCCTGTCTGGTAATGCTGTTTGACCTGTGAAGTCCCACTTCACCTAAGTGAGGTCCCAGTTTTTACTACCGACCTCTCAATTCACTTTCTTGGCGAAAATACAGATTTTGGCGAGGGCAGAGGTGGCTGGGTGTCACCAAGGGAGCTTTGGACGAGCTGTGCAGGGACCCTCCAGTGGCTGGAGTGTGATGTGGCTCTGTGACATCGGGGTCTGGAAAACAACTCTGGGGACAGGACTGATTCTTCTGGTGGTGGCAGAGAGTCCCCAGTGCCTGGGCAAGGCTGCTGTGTCCTAGGGAAGCTTGGAAGAGTGAGGCAGAGAGGGCAGGGTTGGATTTGTGTGTGGCTGGGCACTGGCAAATCGCAGGGCTCAGGAGTGTTTTTCAGGATCCCACACTCAGTTTGAACATGGGGGTTTTTTTTTACTGGATCTGGCCCTTTCCCATCCCTTCCTTGAGGTGATTGCCAGTGGGTGGGAGCTGTGATCCTTCTGGAAGGGCTCTCACATTCTGTTGGTGTGGAGGGCTGGGCCCGCGGGGGCTTCAGCTGCCCAGACACCAGGAAAACCTCCCAGCTCCTGCAGGTCTTGCTCTGCCGAGCATTGTCAGCCTTCCCTGCCAGACATACACGTCGCCCAGTTATTTTTGGATTTCTTTGAAGCAAACAGCATTTAGCATATGTCATCTTATATGTATGTCAGCATCAGCTTTAGAACATCTTCTCCAAGGAGAAGGTTCTTGGGAAACGTTGTTCTGTTTCTGCCAAGCCTGAAATCAGGTGAGGGGCATCGTATGCCGTGGACGTGGGGAAAGGTGATGCTGCCCTGGAGATTTTGTGGTTGATGTGGTGCAAGGAATGCCTGGATCCAGGGGGAGAGCAGTTGGAAAATGTGTCAACCCATTCTTCTAAAAAATTGTATTTTTAAGCCATTTTTTGGTCTTCCTTAACAAAGAGCTGAAGGACTGCTGAATTTTAAGGTCCCAGATGACTTATGTGCAAGGACACTTGTGTCTGCAGGATTGCTGGGAATGTGTTGGCTCATCCATGTCCATCCACGTGTGCCCACATGGAGGACAGGAGCCTGCATGGGGCGGGGTGTGGAGGAGTGGGGTGTCGTTCCCAACACGACTCCTGAGCCTGCTCTGGCCAAACTTGCTCAGTTCTCCTCCTTAGCCTGTGTTCTTCCTCCTCTCCCAGCAAACCCTCTCTGGGGCGCCTCCGACACCGGGCCCTAGCTGAGTCCATGGCTCTTCCAGCAGGTCCCACCTGTAGCCCCCGGTCACTCCATCAGATCCCACATTTTGGACCCGCAAGGGGAGGTGAGAGTGGGCTCTGCAAGGGATTGGGGGCCCCACCAACAGCCCCCCAAGTCAGGGCACAGGAGAGGCTGCACTCTAATCCCATCTCCCTGCTCCGGCATCCCGGCATCCCGCTGCCAACAGAGCTCCCGTTGTTTACCCAACTCGGAGGAATCGGTTTACAAGGCTCACAAATCCCCTTTTCACCTTTCCCATCAGAAAACACCTCCCGAAACAATGAGGAAATTGGACGCTGCCACCTGATCGCTCCCAAGGAACCTGCGGGGCCGGGAGCTGGGGGCCGGGAGCAGCGCTGGGGATGGGGATGCCTGGCTGGGATGACTGGGATGGTCCCTTTGGGTTGGGGGTGGGCAGCCACAGGTGCCACCCAAAAATCACCTCAGGGGCTTTAAGGATGAAGCTGCCTGTGCTCTCCACCTGTTCAGCTGGTAAAAAAATTACTGTTTTAAGCCTTAATGGCTGTAGTTAATTACTCCCACCCCCTGGACACCAGGAGAAAGGATGCTGGGATGTTACCTGTGAACTGGTGATGGTGCCAATCACAGGATCCCAGAATGGTTTGGGTTGGAAGGCACCTTAAAGCTCATCCAGTTTCACCCCCTGCCATGGACAGGAACACCTTTCATTATCCCAGGTTGCTCCAAGCCCCATCCATCCTAGTCTTGAACACTTCCAGATTGGGGCAGGAATAAAGCTGGAGCCACCATCCTCCTCCTCCCATGTGGTGGGCGAGGTAGAGGAGAGTGATTCTTAGTGCTGAGAGTTGTTTCAGCATTAAGGTTGAGCTAAGTTTTAGTTTTTCTCTTTTTTTTCCTCCCCTCCCCACCTTAAAACAGGGAAATCAAGCTGTGTTTTCCAGAGGAACAGCAGATTCCCCCTTCCCTCCCTGAAATTACAGCGGGTGCTCTGAGGGCACGATGAATTTCCCTATTAATTTAAGAGTTGCTCTATTCATTCCTCCGGGTTAAGATAAATCTGAAGACGTGTCCTTGTGAAGACAAGTCAAGAGTGTAATTCCTTTTTGTCTTCGACCATGCCTCGGAACTAAAATTCCTCGTCTCCAGAACTGGCTGAAATCCTGCGTTCAGGCAACATGTGACAATTTTTGGACCTTTTTTCCCCTCTCCTTTTCTTGTGATAAATGTTGCTTTTCACTGTGTATTTTAAAGGAGAATTTCCCAGAGAACCTGCCTCTGGCACGGTGGGAGCTGTTGTTGGTCTTCCCTAGGACAATCATCACAAACTGTTGTTGTGACAAAGCAGAATTTTTGGGGGAAATAAAGGTCTCTGTGTGTGGTGAAAAGCTAAACGAGCTGTGTGAGGGGTTCGAGGCACACACCTCAAGTTTACCTCCTCCGCCTGTGCTGCCTAGACTGTCATCTGGAAAGGAGCTGTGCTGTTGGAGAAGAGGGGAAATGGAGGAGAAAAAAATCAGGAAAATTGAAGGACAAAGGGAAAACCGTCTGTGTGCGGGTGGGAATGCGGCTGGTGAGGAACAGCGGTTGGAGGGAGCAGCGCAAAAGCTCCATGCACAAGGAAGTGGCTCTGTCTTGCTCCATGTTTGCGTGGATCTGGAAGATGTTCCTTGGCTAATTCCCAGACAGCAGCTGTGTGCTTCTGGAGCTGAGGCTGAGCATTCGTGGAAGGGATTTGCCCTCCTTGTTTTATCTTTACATAAACCAAAGGTAGGCCTTGGCCCTGAAGTTTCCTGAGATGAAGAGGTGCCAGCAGGATGTGGTGCTGGGAGGTTCTCAGCTCCCTCAGTTGCTTCATGGCCCCTCCCCTGCTTACAAATCCGTTTGGCCTGATCCCAACAGGTTGGTGGCCCAGGGACCGGTTGGTTTGCAGGTGTTGGCCAAGGTTTTGGCCACAGAGGTGTGATAGGTCCTCCTGGTATGGAGATGAGGATGGATAGGAGCCTTCTCCTCCTGCTCTGGCGGCGCAAGACATCTGCTTGACTTGTTTGTGGCTTCCTGTTTGGCATCTTCTGGGCAGGAGGGAGCTGGCAGGGGCTGGAGGAGGGAGCTTGAGTCACTCCAGAGTCCTGTGCCAGGAAGCCTCTGACTCAGCCCAGCCGTGGAGAAAGGAGTGTGGGATCCAGCTGCCTCTCGGGGTGGGAACCCGTGCAAGTGTTCACTTGCGCTGCGTGTCTGCGGCCGGGCGGGGAGGGAGGGACAGGGGCTGCTCCCGGCTCCTGCTCCCGCTCCAGCCTTGCGTCAGGGCTCCGGCGGTGGGTGGGGAAACCTTTATCACTCCCAAACCTTTGGAAGCGCGTGCTGGCCACCAGCCAGGTGACCTACTTGGTAGTGTGAAGCAAAGTGTGGCTCACCTGCCGGCAGTGCCGGGATGGAGCTGGGCTCTGCATCCCACCTGCATCCTTAAACACCCTCCAGGGGTCAAGTTTCCCACTCTCTCCTGGTCGCCTTCTGCCCAAATCATGACATGTACAAAACTCCCTGTAACCTCACATGGCCGAGGTGCTGCTGTGCTGGTGGTGCTGGGGTTGGGATGATCCCAGCTGCCCCGTTGTGCTGCTTTGTGTGTACTACTGGAGCTGATGTGGTGGAGGCAGAGCTGCAGCCAGGCCGGGAGGATGAACCCATAACCCCTCTAAATCCAGCTTCATGACGAGGCTGTGCTCGCCATCCCTGTGCCATGCCCTGGGTGCCAGGGATGCTCCTCTGACCCGACAAGCTGCAAGTGAGGTGCAAGTGATGTCTGTGTGTCTGCCCTGCTGCTACAGCTGGCGCTGAGCTCCAGAGCCTGTGCCAACGGCACTGGGGGTGCGTGGGCTCTGGCTCCGCCTGCCTGCTCCCAGCCCGGCCTGTGGATCTGCTGGGCTCCCGCAGCCAAAGGCCTGGTGCTGCTTCCAGCTCTGTGGCTTCTTGCTAGGACTTGCATGGAGCCACAGAGCAGGTTGGTCTTGTGTGTTTGATCTTCCTTCCATGGAGCCTGCAGCTCCAGCCGGAGCAGCTGGCTGGGGGAGAAGGTATCCCAGCCCCCATCCGATCTCCGGGGTGGGCTGGGGCAGGGATGGGCTGTGTCCGACAGCGGAAGGGGAAGCGTGGCTGTGGAGCCTTGGCAAAGCGCTCACTTTGCACTTTGCCGTGCCCAGATTACGTGAGGGAGTTGCAGCAGAGATAACTCTGCAGGAAAATCCATTCCCACCTTATCTTCCATCAGGAACGTGTTTAGTTGCCTACATCAAAGTAGATGATCTGCTGCTTCTCTCCTTGCTGCCCTAATCCTCTCCTTCACGCTGAAAAAACCCAATCAGAGCCTTGCCCCACCATAACGAGATCCGAATGTTAATTATCAGCATCTTGCCTTCCTTGTCTTCCCAATGCCCTGCCTTCCAGCCCCGAATAGCTTTCCTCCCTCCTTGCTCCTCTCCATCCGGTCCTCCCACGCTCCTGGGCACGCTGTTGAGCCTGGCTCAGTAGAAGTTGTCCTGCAGGATGCTTCCTTCCCTTCCATTTAAGGACAGGAATTCCTCAGGGAGCCGGGGCGTGGATGGGATCCCTCCCTGCGCCCCATTGTCAGGACTTCTCCCTATGCCTAATTATTGCCTGTCCCTGCAGGAAGCTCCTTGCCTGGCCGTCGGGCAGAGCCGTGGCGTCTCCCAGCCCTTTGTGGGAAGACTCATTCCCGGTTGGATGCCAGGCTTGGGGCCGGGTACGGTGCCCGCCCTCATCATGGCTGGCGAACGGGACTGACCCAAGCCAGCCCTGGTCTTGTCAGCAGGAGCCTGTGCTGGCTCCATGCACAGGCTGGGATGGTGAGGGAAAAGGAGAACTTGATTTTGGTGTCAAAACCTATCTTACAGAGGGGGAGCAGCAGAGCTGAAGGACAAAATAAATGGTGTAAGAGTGGGGTGGGCCAGGCTGGCGTGGCCTTTGCTCCAGCACGTGGTAACCTCTTACCCTTCTCTCTTCCAGGTTCATGACTGGGAAGGGGCTGGTCATCTACCCGGAGATTGGGGATAAACTGGACATTATCTGCCCCAAGGCGGAGCCGTCCAAGCCTTACGAGTACTACAAGCTGTACCTGGTGAGGAAGGAGCAGGCGGATGCCTGCAGCACCGTCATGGACCCCAACGTGCTGGTGACATGCAACCGGCCCGAGCAGGAGATCCGCTTCACCATCAAGTTCCAGGAGTTCAGCCCCAACTACATGGGCCTGGAATTCAAGCGGCAGCAGGATTACTTCATCACATGTGAGTCGCCCTCCTCTTCCTCGCCGCCAGCCCTGGCTCAGGAGGGCTCGGGCGCCTGGAGAGTGTCACCAGGCGCTTGTGTGTGACTTGGCCAGTACAGAGAGCTGACACGGACGGAAAATATGTCCCTCTGGATGGGAGCAGGGGGAGGAATGTGTCACTGGCCGAGTGGGTCACCAGTCGCTATCTGGCTGCTGTGCTGTGTCTCCTGCCCTGCTCATGGCTGGGAGCAGGAACACATCCCCATCTGGGGTCGGCCCTGGAGCGCTGTCATGCCTGGAGCCTATTTTTTGCTACCATCTTTGCTGGAGGTGTTGCAGGGCTTTGCTTTGGGGCTGGGGAGAGAGAGGAATGGTGTCCAAGGAGATGCTTGTCCTTTTTTCTGGGTGTTGCCTCCAAGAGCAGCCCCAGCAGCGGAAAGTGCTGGTGGTGTCCAGCATGTGATGTGATCGCAGTGGCTGAAAAATTCTGCAGACTGGCCTGTTCTGTTTGTGTCTTGGTGCACCATGGCATTTTCTGGAGGGAGGAGAGAAGGAGGCTAGAATTTTCTCGGAGCCTGTGGTCTGTGCGTGCGGGGGATCACTGCACAGAGATGTATCCGCTTGTGCCTGCTCTGCTGTGGATGGAGGGGGACCTGGGGAGCTTGGCCATGTCTGGGCAGTGCTGACAGCTCTCTCTTTGTCCCCTCCCCTCCTCCTCAGCCTGGCTGTCCCTGCCTGGCTCGGTGCACTGCAAAGGGCACGGTGGCTGCGGCTCAGCTCCCCTCGCTGTGTGCCGCGGGCTCTGCGGCGAGCGGCCAGCGCAGGGGTCACTGCCCGTGTGGGAGCGAGCGCACAGCCGTGGGAGCGGTGTGTTCCCGGCTGGAAACAGGGTATTTTTAGCCTGGAATCTTTGAGAGGGGGCAGCAAGGCCGTGGCGGGCAGGGGGGGCTTGTGCTGTAGCGTGATGCTGTGGTGAGCCTGGCTGGGGCTATTGGAATCTGGCTGCAGAATAATTTGGAATAAACCTGATGCAGAGGAAGCAGCCGGACCTGGCTCTGGCAGGTCAGCCTTGAACCCTCATCACTTCTGTCATGGCGAATTTTGCCGAGTGCTTCCCGATGTGTGGCTGAGCCGGGTGGTGACGGGGGCTCGTGGGGGTCTCTGTTCTCTGTGTGGCCGTGGAGATGCCAAAGTGGCTCCTGGGTGGTCAACCAGGGAAGTTTCCCTCATAGGAGGGGTGGCAGCAGGGACAACCCGGCGCCACAACCCACGGAGCCGGCTCGGCTCGGCTCGGCGCGGTGCTGGCAGCGACCGCGGGCTCTGCAGGGCTGAGTCACTGTGGCAGGGCCAGGCTCTTCCAGAACAATGTCACTGCCACTGTCCAGACATGGGGATGTCTGTCCTGGGTCACTTGAGGGGCACCAGCTTTGAAGCCGTCAGGGGGGCAGGACACCCTGGTTCCAGCCCAGATGCCCCAGATGGGCTGGGGATGCCAAAAGCCCTGGCACGACTCCCATGTAGGCTCCCATCTCCCTTACCACAGCTGGCACCTGGTGGCTCTGGGACCCCAAAGTTCAGCCCTTCTGCTGTCCTTCAGCTGATGCAAAGCTTGATTGAATACAAACTTTGCCTGCAGTGGGCAAAAATTGGGAAGAGAGGCCTAAGTGCCAGGCTTGGGTCAGGCAAACATCTTGAAGCACTCGGTCAATGGCTCCTGTGTGTTTGGGGGTCAAGTTCAAGCACTGACATGGTCATCAAGCTAATGAGGGCTGAAATTGGGGTCCTCCGAGCTACAGCCCGTGGGACTCTCAGGCTGCAAAGAGCCCTCAAAGACAACTAGGTTCCCCAAAATGAGCTCAGGAGGTGGAGAAAGCACTGAGAAGAAGAAATATGGGATCCCTTTTACAGTAACCAAGTCCAGCAGGAAGGTGGAGGCAGAAGGATTTACCAGCCTCCGAATTACTCAAATTTTAAGGAGCTGTTTTGCATTTCACACGAAAACTTAAGTGAAAATCAACCTCCCGGAGCTTTGGGAGGTGCTTTCACAAGCAGCTGCCGGTGCGTTGCCGACTCCAAACGCGGCTCCCGCGGGGCCCCCACGACTTTGAGCCGGTGCCAGCTCCCCTCCAAGGCTGCCAGCACACCTGGGTCACTGCAGGTGACCGGCTCCGGCTCGCTGCAGATCCGACGGGACACGCAGCCCGGATTTTGCAAAGCCGGCATAGCCCAGCTTGGGAAATCCCGGCTGTGCGTCCCGTCGGATGTTGGGCTGAGCCTTTTAAGCTCATTTTTTAATACAAAATCCTATTTATCCTCTTGTTCCCGGTTTCAGGCTGTATAGGGATGCAGCAAGCGGGGTGCTTGGAGCATCCCGAGCATCCCTGTGGGATGCCCCCCCTCTCCTCAGGGGGCCAGCAGTGCCCTCTGCCCCTGCCTTGGACCGTTTCTGACTTTAATTTCTCTTGACTCCTCCGTGCTTTGATGCGAAACCCCTTGGAGCTGGGAGCTGCCAGCTGAACTTTGGCCCCTGGGTGGGCTGAGGATGCTCCTGTGATCTGGCCGTACCCTCTGCCGAGCAGCCCCAGGAGTTCTTTCTGCCAAGAAATAAAATAGCCAAAAAAACAAAGTCAAAAGTCTCCTGAGCAGACCACCCACATGTTGTCTTTTTTTCCCCCCCCCAATTTTTCTCTCCTCCCTTTCCCTAAGCTTTGCCTGGACACACAAAAGGTTTTTTTTCTCCCTTTTCATTTCTAAGCTGGAGGAGCGATGCTGGAGCCGAGGGGAACAGGGCGTGTGCCGCTCATCCCCCACCTTCCCCAGCGGCTGGAAAACCTCCCCACCGGAGCCGGGGGGCTTCCCGGGGTCCCTCCTATTCAGGACTGCTCCTTGCCATCGCTTTGGATATGCCAAGCCTTGTTTAAGGACACTTTTATCATGGAGGGACACAGCCCCAGCCCTCGGCTTAGCAATGAAAAGGCTTTTGAAAGCCGCTGTTCCCTGTCCCCCTCCTCTCCGGAGCCTCACACCGACCCCCTCCACACCAGCTCCCAGGCTTTCCTTAAAAGCATCTTTGCTCCCAGGGGTGGATAAGGAAAGGTGATGCTTATTCCTAAGGCTTTCCCTAAAGAACAAGGTGCAGCAGCTCCTGCCTACGGGTCTACACTAGACACTGAGGCTGGTGGGGCACATGGCACTCCAGCAGGATGTGGGCACCATCCCCAGGATGAAGTGCTGAGAGGTTGAAGGAGCTGGGAATTTGGGAATTGTGTGTTTTATATCATGATGTGCTGTGGTTTCTTCCACCCCTGGTCTTCCGAGTGTTCCCCTGCTTGCCTTTGGTGCCTTGGTGGGACTCCCTGTCCCCAGCGTCCTGTCCCCTCCCTTCAAAATTCTTCCCACTGGAATAGCCTCCCCCTGGTGTCTGCACTCCCAGGACGTCGTGGGTAGCTCCAGCCCTGCCACGGCTTATCCAGCCCTGCAGGTTCGTCTCCCTCCACCTCCCCTCCTAATTCACTCCAGCTCCTAATTGCATTTGCTGCTCCTCTTTGAACTTGCTCCAGTTTTACTATCTCTGGTAATGAGGTGCCTGGATAGAGATTCATTAATCCCCGTGTCCTGGCAGCAGGGTGACGTGAGGAGGAGCTCCCGGAGTGGCTCCCTGCTATCCCAGAGCTCTGTATCAGAGAATCAAAGAGTAGTTTGGGTTGGAAGGAACTGGTGAATGTCACCTAGTCCATCCCTGGAATGCCCCATCCCTGGAAGTGTTCAAGACCAGACTGGATGGGGCTTGGAGCAAACTGGTTTAGTGGAAGGTGTCCCTGCCCCTGCCCATGGCAGAGGGTGGAACTGGATGGACTCCCATAGTTCCCAGTTCATTCTCTGTTTGGTTTTGGGGCTAGTGGTGGTCCTGGCAGCCCCTTCAATGTTCAGTGGGGTGTGGAGACCCCAGGCAAATGTCTCTCAGCCTTGGGGTGCACTCCAGGCAGCTGTGTGCAGATCTGGTGGTGGTGCTGAGGTGTTCTTCCAGGTGGGATCTCTCACCTGTCCCTCTGCCAAGCCCCTGGGCACGGCCTCAGTGTCCCACCTGTCCCGTGAGCCTCTTTAAAGCACAGAGCCCTTGTTTGATGACAATGCTGAAGGAAAAGCAAGGTCTCAATAGATGTTTCCTCATAAATCCGGGGCGTTTGCTCTTTATTGTGAGTCCTTAAGCCCTTCAATCCATTTTTGATGTAATAACGTCCGTAATCCAATCCAACGCTTTTTGGCAGCGGGATGCAGCGAGAGCGGATCTATTACCCTGAGTGTTGTGTTAAAGCCCTTGTCTTGCATTTCTGTTTTTAGATGCAATTAGTCTTAACCTGGCAAGAGTTATTTGTTGTAAACCATCGCTGCCGCTGCGACACGGCTTCGTCCCTGGGCCGTGCTCCGTCAGCGTTTTCCTGCAGCTCAGCGTGGGGAAGGGGGTCACCTATACCCTGCCAGCTGCCGGGATCATCCTTCCTCCTCAGGAGCTTTTTTAGGACACGTTGCCATGCTCGCTTTTCTGGCTGTGCTCCTCCAGCTTCCATTGGTTTGAGAAGCCTTCAGCCCGTGCCAGTGCGTGTGTGCAGAGCCGCTCGCGCTCCTTCCTGCATTCCTTGGGATTTGATAATTCCCTCCCTAGTTCCTTGGGCTGGGGGCTGTGCCAGGGGGGGCTTTGTCAGCCCGCCAGCTCTTTGCTGATGCCGTATAAATGTGGCCACTTTCATGTGCTCCTCGTCCTCCTTCCCACAACTTGTTTGGTGGAGGGGAGTTGAAAGCCCAAGGGCCGTTTGATGCCATGATGGGAGCTGTGAACTTCTGCTGATAAAACCCCAGTTAAGTGGCTTCCTCATTCTTCACCCAAATGGGTCTCGCTTGCGACACACCTGCGCCACGCAGAGCCGGCCTGGTGGCATCCATCTGGTTTTGGGGCTTTGCTGCTCCATCCCCATCCCGCTGGGAGCCGCTGGCAGAGGGTGGTGATGCCGCGTGGGAGCCGGCGGCTGGACACAAACGGCTCTAACGGTGTCCTGCTCCCGACTTCAAAGCCCAGGCCCTGGCCGTGTCAAACCCAAATAATGGCCCTTAGACAACACGCGGTTCCTTGTCTTGCAGGCTTGTCTGAAGAGCGTGACCACGGTAAATGTGATTTTGTTGAGCCCTGTCCCTTAAGCCTCTGCCTCTTTTCTCTTCTCCTCCTCCCTCCTGACCTTTTCGGCTCAGCACTGTCCCTGGACAGCCCCTGGCAGCTGATCTCATGGCTCAGCCTTTCATGGCCCTAATAGGGATGAAAAGCCCCCTCAGAAAGGGCTGGTGTCCCGCGCCCAGCCGGGAGGTAAATACCCCGTGCTTTGATCTGCTCTGGGGCCAGGGGGGCCCTGCCTGCCACAAACCCCTGCCCAGGGGTCCCTGCCTGCCATAACCACCCACCCAGGGGTCCCCATGCCTGCTCAACTCCCTGGCTGCTGGGCAGCCTGGCCCTGCTCGCGGCCCTGGCACAGCCAAAGGCTCTGGAGCCGGACACTGGGTGCTGTCTGCCCAGGAAATAGGGCTGGCTGCATCCCAGGATGCTCTTTCCCAGGAGAAATGATTTCCAAGAGCATCTCTAGCATTGTCACGACCCCTTTAGCGTTGTCACGACCCATTAGGAGAAGACAAAATGTGTTTAACTCCTCAGTGCTCCGGAGCACTGAGGTGACAGCAGAGATGATGGCAGTGAAGAGGTGACATCTTCCCCTGCATCGCCTCCCTGATGCTGCTCTGCCCCCCTGTTCCTGGGAATCTGCCTGTTCCCCCCAAAAGGGATTCCTTGGCACCTGTGGTGGGAAGCTCACACCAAAGCAGGTTTTTTGGTGCATCCCCTCTTCCCTTTCCTCATCCTGCTCTTCCAGCCCCTGCTCCTCCTGCCATGTCTGCAGCAAATCCCAGGGCATCTCCTGGAGCTGCAGCTGCATGAATTGTGGTGGACCTGGCTCTTCAGTGATGGTCACCTCCGAGGGCTTCCTCTGGGACACTGGAAGAGATTTAACTTGGCTCCTTTTGGTTTAAATGTTGAGTAGGAGACTGTCGAGGCATAAGGAGCTTTTGGCTTGATGAGGAATTGAAACAAATCCTGGCATACCGGTGTGTCCGGGAAGCTGTGCATGGATAAGTGCAGGCAGCTACTTCCTTGGCATATTTTTTTAAATAACCATCAAGACCCTCTCCCTGGGCTTTTCCCCTGGGATCCCTATTGCATTCCACTGCTCCTGTAGTGCTGAGAAGAGGCTTTTCGTCATCACTGCCACTCCGGACTGGTGTAGAGGGGTCTGTGATGGTGGGTGCTGGGTTTGTGAGGGTGGGTGCTGGGTGTGTGATGGTGAGTGCTGGGTCTGTGATGGTGGGCACTGAGGTCTGATGATGGGTGCTGGGATGTGGCGGTGGATGCTGGGGTGTGGCGGTGGATGCTGGTGATGGTGGGTGCTGTCTGTTAGACCAAGAGCTCACTGGGGGCTCCAGGAAGCACCACCACACTTGGACCCTGAGATGTGCAGGGTGCAGGGAGTCTGGCATTAATGAAATGTGACATAGCATCCTTTCCCGTCCCTAATTTCTAGGGATCTGTGTCTGTCCACCCCTCAGCCAGGCTGGCCCAGGTGGTGTGTGGCACCTTTAGCAGGTCACCTTTCCGGAGAGGATTGGTGTCACCCTGCATACGGAGTCTCTTTGTGCTGGGAGTGATGGTTTTGCTGCTGCTGTGTAATGCCTGAGCTCTTTGATCCCACCTGGCAGCGTGGAGTGGGAGTTGCACAGCGCATGGAGAGGGGGCTGTGGGAGCACTGGGATCCGGGGGTGGCTGCAGTGGGATCAGCTCTGATTTGGGGGTAGAGAGGCCCCTTCCTCCATCCGTTACTCAGCGAGGAGGCAAATCCTTGTCTGGATAGTCAGGGGTTTATGTGGCATCTACTGGAAATTTCCAAACCCTGTAACTCAGGGTGTTGTTGGAGACCATTTGGTTCATTCACTGGTGTCCACCTGGAGCAGAGACCAACTCCTGAGGTCCTGCCGTGCAATCCCGGGAGCAATGGATCACCTCCTGCTCCAGCTGTTGTGGAGTGCAGCACTGGGAGCCGCAGGTGATCCTGCTCTGAGCTGGGATCCAGTGGGTGCACGAGCACAGTGGGAGCAGTGCCTGGGCTGGCTCCTCTCACAGCCATGGGATTATTTGCAATTCTGGGCCAGGAGTTTCACTGATGTCACCTCCCCACTTCCAGAAGTTCCTGGTGCTTATGCAAAGTGTGCCTGTAATTGCAGTGGGGTTTCCTCCCGGCTGTCCCACAGCACCTGGAGCTCCTGTCCCTCCCCACCACCTGGCACCTCCTTGGCTCCCTGAGCTCTCCCAGGCAGCTGGAGCTTCCAGAAAACCTGCACATGCATCAGCCTCTCTGTCCCTGATAACTTGAGGTTTTCTCTGAGCCCCTGGGAGTGAGGATGGAGCCCGAGCTCAGGTGGGCAGCTGGCGTTGGCATCAGCCTCACAGCTGGGGGATGGCACTGTCTGTGTCCATCCCCTTCCCAAAGGATTTCTCAGTCATCTCCCAAATGTTTTGCTACCTAACAGGAGAGATTTGCACCCTGTTAAAAGGCAGTAAGTGTTTTCTTCCCCTCCTGCTCCCAGTGGGGCCCACAAATGACTCTGGCAGAGCATCAGGTGGGGAATTACGTGGCACTTTCATCCCGACCTGTCTCCAGTTGCTTGGGGTGACTGCAGAGACTGCACAGATCACCCTCCTCTCCCAGTGACGTGCTCTTTCTTTGGAAGGGATGGATAGACCTGAAGACAAAAGGTTTATTTAGGGCCGTTGTCCCCCTGAGCTGGGCAGGGAGCAGGATGGGGACACTGGGAGTTTCCACAGCTCATCCACACGGACATCTCACAGTATTGATGATAAAGGGCTGGAGTGAGTCACCAAGCTGTGGTCCTGCAGCCAAGATGTGCTTTCCAGCCTGGATGAGGTTCCCTGCAATCCAGCAGTGACTCTTAATTATGATACTAATTAGGGTTGGTTATAATTTTCCACCAGAAAGCTGTTTTAATGGGAAATTAGCTTTTCACTTAAGCATTACTTGGGTTAAAGTGTCTTTTTCCAGTGGATACTTCAGTGTTCGCCTGTTGTTCTCCCTTTGCCCCAGGAAAGAATGGGAGAGAGTAGAGCTGTAGGTGGTGAGGATGAGTGTGGTGAGTGATGTCCTCCCTTCTTCCCTCTGTAACTGTGTGAGTGTCCCTCTGCTCTCTATAAGGAATGGGGCTAATTTAACCCTTTAATTTGATTTTGAGGGTGCTGACCCTGGCCAGGGAAAGCTGAACCCCATCCCAGCCAAACCCCATGCAATGGTTTTCATTCCCGTTTCCAGCAGCGCATTTGAATTGGGGATTTTCCCGCTGTGTTTGCTGGAGCAGGGAGCGTGGGGTGGGATGGCCAGATTCCCGGTGCTCCATGGGCTGGGTGCTGCAACAGGCTCCTCACCTGCCCAGTACAGGTGTGGGAAGGGACACAGCAATCCCAGTTGGGTTTATGGCATGGGCATGGGCCTGGCAGTGCCCTGATGGCCGGGAGGAGAGCAGAGGGGGCCCTCCTGGGGTCAGCGGTGCTGGCAGAGCAGCCTCCATGGCTCTTCTCTTTCCATGCTGGACAATGTGGCTGGAGCAGGCCTGGAGCAGGCCTCGAGCAGCTCTGGAGCTGGCAGGAGTGGCTGTGAAACCCAAGCCTTGCACCTCCTGCACCGTGCGGGGACGGGACAGGGCCGGGCTGGCTCACACAGGCGTTTCAGGGGCTGCAGGGCCCCTTCCCGGCGCAGCTGCCTCGGGAAGGCTGGGAGAAGGCTGGGAGAAGGCTGGGAGAAGGCTGGAAGGCGGCTGCCGGCCCCGCTGGCAGTGTGACAGCATGGGGTGGGCTCCCCCCGCATAGCCCCTGCCCCGGCGCTGGCAGCAGCCCCAGCCAGTGTGCTGGAGCTCAGGGAAGGGGCTGGGGGATGTGTGCGGGGGGGGCTCATGTCCCCACAGCGGGGCTGGCTAGGAGGTGACACCAACATTAATAATACCAGTAACGGGATGTCCTGAGCGGGAGCTGCGTGGCCGTGATGACCGGGAGGAGCAGGAGCGGGAGGAGCAGGAGCAGGAGGAGCAGGGGCTATAACCAAGCCATGCTCTCCGGAGGCCCCAGGGAGTTGGTGTGCAGTGGAGCAGGGGGGTACCTCTACTCGGTGACCTGGAAGTGGCTGCGTGTCCCCTGGGGTGCCAGCCCTGGTTGGGATGGAGGGAAGGAGCTCAGTGCCCGTGGTGGGTTGGGCTCCAGGGCAGCACCTCTGTGGCGGTACCGAGGGGGTGTAAAACAGCTTGAAAGACCTGGAGAGGGGAGGTGGGAGGAGCCGGGATTTTATTTGAAGAGCAGTCTGCTTGTGGATTCCTGCAGGGACCTCTGGCAGTGTCCGAGCATGTCGGAGATGTGCGAGGCACATCTCCAGGGTGACCTCCAGCCCCTAGGAGGGGCTTTCAGCCCAGGGGTGTCCAGGCTGGGCTGAGACTGCTCTGCACCAGCTGCCCCTTGCCAGGGTCGGTCCCTTGGCTCTGGCGGGACTGGGATCAGGCTGTGGGACATCGGTGGGATGCTACCACCTCTCCTAAAGTGATGGAAACACGAACCTGGTGCAGGTCTGGGGCAAGGGGGGTGGTGGAGATGGCAGCCGGGCTGCAGCCACGCCGTGCCGGGCTGGGGCTGGAGCAGGGCTGTGCTGCACAGATGGAAGAGTGATTAAGAGCAATAAAAGGAAAGAGACTTGGATTCGCTACAGTCTCAGCACATTAACTGTGCTTTGGGGCCCAAATCATAACGCAGCCCTGCTAGAGGGAATCCAGCAGAGAAACCAAACATCTCGCTCTGGCCAAGGCTGACCATTTAAGAGACCCTTGCCTTCATCTCTTGCCAGGTATTACTTCCAGCGTCTCCCATCTGCCAGAACCCGAGTTCTCCTTTGAAATATTTTTAGGGGAGGGAGAAAAGCTCTGGTGACACCGAGTGCTGGCAGTGGGGAGGCAGCAGGGACAGCACATGGCATTGCTGGCTTGGAGACGGGACCATGGGGTTGTTGGGGGTCTCAGCCATCTGTCCCAGCTCCGTGGTGTGTGTCACTGGGCTGGATGGGCGTGTGGGATTCCAGGAGTGGAGGTCCTGCCTGGCTTCCATGGTGGCTGAGCATCTCCTCTAAATTGACAAGCAATTACATGGTTAATGGTATCACAGTTAAATCCTCATCACTCAGCAGCCTGGAGCTTAATGCTCCATTAGGGCAGAGGCATCTGATGGCTCTCTGGGCTGGGAGTGGCCTTTGGAAGTCGGCCTTTGGAAGTCGCTGGCCAGACGTTATTTTTGCTCTCCCAGTCCTACAGCCAACCTGTGAATCCATCCGAAATGGAATAGGGCAGGAAAATGCTCCTGTACGCTCAGTGTCGCTGGGGCTGGCTGGATTGAGCCTTGCTGGTGTGGCATGGGGAAGTGACAGTGTTGTTTGAGACCTGCCATTTCCTATTCCGTGGGAATTCCCAGCTCCCTGCCTGGCTTCCTTCATAGTGTCACAGCTCTGCCTCCTGCTGCTGCCCTGCAGCTGCCTCTCTCCAGCTCAGGGCTCTTCCAGCTCTCCTGCAGCCACTGCCATGCCTGTGGATTTAACATTTTCCTCTGTGGACTGTGGACTTGCTGACTCTGGATTCCGTTGGCAGCTGAGGATTGGTAGTGTCACCACGGCTCACCCTAAGCGTGGCAGTGAGTGGCACAGGCACCTGGGGAATCCATCAAGTGCCACCCAGATCCCAGTCTGGAGCCACTGGAGCTGGGCTGAGCTGAGCCTGGAGCCTTCTGCTGCAGCAGGAAACAGAGCGGGAGGAGCAGCTCTTCATCACTGAGCTTCACAAGGAATTGTGCTGGAGCAGCCTTTCCTGATGGATCAGGGACCTGCTGCTCTCACATCACCCTGTCCTACGTGTTCACATCAAACTCTCTGGACTCTGCACCATTTGGATGGATTTGGGGATTTAGGATTTTGACTTTTGGAAGCCTAGCCAGCTGCATGGAGCATCCAGCTTCTCTCCGGCCCGTTGTGGATTTACACGGAACGTGGCAGCTCGTGTCCTTGTTTCCAGAGGCCATTCCAACATCATCACTGTGGGTTTTACAAACATTTTCCCCTTTTTTGTTCCCTCAAGCAACTACTTCATTTTTCCACGTGGTTCCCTCGCAAAGCTACTTTCTCCCTCATCATTTCCATGGGCAGAACAAGAAGAAACTTCAGGTCCAAGTGCAGAGTGGGAAGGAGGATGCTCAGCTGTGTCCCTTCATCCATCCCTGTGGCTCCAGTTGCCATCCCTGTGACTGCAGCTGCTCCCTCTGTCCTCTTTGGACCTTAATATTTTTGTTGTACGTGGATGGAATGTCTCCGTAGTTATTTGGAGGAACTACTGCCTTTGTGGGATTTTCTGGTTCCCCCTACTTGAACCATGCTTGCTTGTTACCTCATTTTGATATAATTAGTTAATTATTTATAAATTAGGCCTCATGAGGCCTCTCAGGGACTGGTTTTTACAGACTTCTCCCTTCTCCCTCGATGGATGAGTCTCTTCGAGATGGAACAACCCATGGCATGGAGCTGGGAAGCTGGGAAGCTGGGAACCTGCCCAAGGAGCTGCTTCAGGGCCGTGAGCTGGGATGTATCTGCTGATTTCACCCCCAAACCGGCGCCTCTGGCCTGGGAGAACTGGGCTGCCGAGCTTTCTGCTGGAGTTCGCTCCCGATGTGTTTTTATGGGGAGTCTGAGCTCAGGTCCATCCTGTTTGGATTCCAGAGAACTCGTGCAGGCTGTCGGGGGCGTTTCTCCGCATTCCCAGGCGTTTGCGTGGGGCTTGGTGCTGACAGTGCTGCTGTCGGAACGGCCGCCAGCAGATCCCAGCTGGATGCACCATCCCAGCTGGATGCACGGCTCCATCCTGGGAGCCACTGGCGGGGGGACCCTGCTGCAGGAGAGGTGATAACTCAGCAGATGGCCCAGGGACTTTCTGATTAGGAAAACATTTGCTGGGGTTTCAGGCGAGAGCCTTGATTGCACAGAGGTGTTTGGAAAGAGCTGATGGACTTGGAGCCTGCTTCCCGGTGGGATCTGGGTGTGCTTTCCAGAGTATTCCAGCGTGGAGGCTCATGGAGGCACCCGACCTCCTGCTGCGGGAAGGGGAATGTGGAAAGATGACCTTGCTCTGTACTCCAGCCTCTTCCTGTCCCCTTACCAACACCCAGCAGGGTCCAATGGATTCATCCCAAATTTCCGTCAGTCACCTGCCCTCCCAGACCTGCGTTTTTGCGGGATGGAGGCCTGAATTGGGCTGCACGGGGAACCTGAAACCCCGGGGCTGAGCTTTGGCCTTGAGGCTCGGGGAGGTGTTGGCTGCGCTGTGCTGGCCAAGTCCTGCCTTGTGTCTGGAAAATTATCCCTGGACTCCGTGATTCCCCATCGCACCGCCTTCCCCAAGCTGTTTCCGAACTCCTCCCGGGTTTCACTGCTTCCCCGGGTGGATTGTTCCCCTTGGTTGGATTTGGTGGAGCACTGGGATGGTTTGTGTTTGCCGCGATGGAGGGAGGTGATGAGGTGGGAACTGTCCTGGTCCCTGGGCAGATCCGGCTCCGTGCCAGGCACAGTGGCCACATCCAGGGCCCTTGTGGGGTCAGAAACCAGTTTTTTGAGTCTGTTTAGCAGAATGTGCCATTTAGGTGCTTAATCCTGCGATCCTCTCATTTGGGTTTATTCTCTCTTGTGTACCCCCTGCCCTGAGCCCCACAGAGGGCCGGAGGGTGGGGGACCTTCCCTGTGCTCCCGTGGGATCCAAGGGCTGAAAACTCCATGCCGGCTCCAGCGAAAAGTTAATGTGAATTTAAGTGACTTCTGCCCTGCAATTAGAACCCCCGGAGCCCACTGGGGCTCTGAGTTTACATTCTTTACCGAGGCACAGGGTGTAATTAGAGATGTATAATTTAAACTGTGCATATGCAAGTGTTCCCATTCTGCACCAGGAGCAAAGGAAATTATCCAGGAATTAAAGGGGGAGGAGGGTGCAGGCGTGGAGAATGGCTCACTTGTGTGGATGTGGCAGTGAGAGGAAGCTGCAGGGATCATGTCCTCACTGCTGCAAGCAGCTTCGGAAGGGGCAGGAACCGGGAATTCGGTGGGCTCAGGATTGGGGCATGAAGATGTGGCTGTGATGGGGGATCAGGGGTGAATCTCTGCGGTAGGAGGTGCCTGGAGATAGCTGGGACCTGCCTGGCAGTGCCAGGGGACAGTGAGGACCTGCGTGAGGACAGGTGGGGACCTGCTTGGCAGTGCCAGGGAACAGTGGAGACCTGCACAGTAATGCCAGGGAACAGCAAGGAGCTGCCCAGCAGTGCCCTTCCAGCTCCTGGGAACCTGTCTAACACTCCCTCTCTGTTCTTGCAGCCACTTCCAATGGCACGCTGGATGGCCTGGAGAACCGGGAAGGAGGGGTCTGCCAGACACGCTCCATGAAGATTGTCATGAAAGTGGGGCAGGGTGAGTCCTCCCGTTCCCTGGGGTGTCCTGTCACTGTTGACACAGGGTCCATGTCCTTCTGGGGAGCGTGGGAGTTCAAGATTCCAGGGAAACTGAGGCCAGGCCAGCTGCTCCTGGGAGCACTCCTGGGTTAGTTCAGCAGAATTTCATTTTTAGGATCTTTCTTCCTGCCTTTTTTCTTTTGCCAACATGGCGCATGTGCGGAGCGCTGGGATTGAAAGGGAGCGATTGTTCCTGGTTACCTCGTGGGCTGTATCCCGGCGGGAAGTGAGCTTGGCACAGGACCCATGAGCCCTGCGAGTGCCTCGGGGGGCCTGGCACAGGCAGTCCCCCTGTGATTTCCCGGGCATCCAAGGGGGGATTGGAGCTGGCCAGGCATCAGGGGTTGGGCTTGGTGGCTCTCAGCTGTGGAGGCCACCAGGCTGTGGGGACTCCGGTGGCAGTGGGACACCAGGGATATCACCAACAGGCTCTTCTCCTGGAGCTCCTGCTCCCCACCACTTCCATCTGGAGCTGCTTCCCAGCCCCAGCAATGCCCTGGGCTCGTTTCGGCCCTGACTCGGATGCGCAGCTCCCAGTTCTGCTTCTCATTATTGTGTTTGCACGTCGGGGCCAATATTTATAATAAACAGGCAAAGCTGTGCTGCAGCCTTGGCCTCCTGCCTGCCCTTCCCTTCCCTTCCTCCTGCTGCCCGAGCAAGAAACCTGTCCCAGCCCACGCACCGGAGCTCTGAAAACAGCAAACCAGGGAATTAGGGTGGGGACCTGCTTCCCACAAGCCCTGGAGCAGCTCAGCCTTGCTCTGTTGCTCTTAGCATCTTCCAGCGCTCCTGTGCCCCATGGGAGTGGCTGGCATTTGGGGGCACTTCTTTAGGGGGGGAGCAAGCTACTGCCTTCCAGGCTGGATCAAGGCTTCTCATCCATCCCTCCCCTCTCCTCCCCTCCCCTTTTCCAGATCCAAATGCAGTGATCCCAGAGCAGCTGACGACGAGTCGGCCGAGCAAGGAGTCGGATGACACTGTGAAGGTCATCACGCAGAGCCCACGCAGCAAGATCCCGGCGGTGGAGGAGCCCGGCAAGCCAGGTGGGCATTCCAGTGATCCCCAGGAGAAGGATGGGGCTCTGCCTGCCGTGGGGCCAATGAAGTCGCTCCAAGTTGAGCTTGTTGCTTGGATCCCAGGGATACCAGACTCTCCGGGTCAGGAATCTGGATGGGTTTGCCATAAGTGTTGTGCCCATCTCTGCCGTCCTGCTGCTGTCCCAGGCCCAGGGTGCAGAGCAGCTTGGGTGTGTTTTCCCAGCTCCTGGCAGAGCTGTGCAGGGAAGTGCTGTTTCAGCACTCTTCCTCTCCCTCCTACTCCTCCTCCCATGTACTCCTCACAGTATATCTGAGAGGGCTTGGGGGAGGTGAGGTCCTCGGGTGTGAGAGCCCTTTGAAGGTGTTTCCTGAGTTCCTGACCCCTCTGAGAGCAAAGTGGAATCAGATGAAGCTGGGAAGAGTCTCTCTTCCTGCCTGAGTTGGCCTCTGAGCGCTCCTCCCTCCAGGGCTGCCACTGCCCCAGCCCGGGGGTCAGTAATTGGAGACTGGGGGGCTCTGGGTGTCAGAGCCCACCTTCACCAGGGCATCCAGGTCTGTTGTGGGGAGTGGAGGCTCCCCGGGTCTGGAATGGTGTCACCTGGACACGATCAACACTCTGCTCCATAGACTGGGAGATGGGAAGGGGAGCAGTGGTGCAGGGTGGGGGACAGAGCATGTGGTGCCCGCTCCATGGATGCCTGAGGCTCCGCCTGCCCTGCCCAGTCCTTCTCAGGGATGTGTGGGTCTGGTGGGGAGGGAAGGTGGGGAGCAAGTGCCATCCCGTTGGAGTTGAGGGGCTCCCCTCCTTGGGAGCACGGCAGGAGAATGTTGTGCTGAGTTTGGGGGACAGAGAGGGGCTCCAATGGGCGACTCATCCCCCTGCTCCACAGGTGTGATCCGTGCATAAACAGAGCACGGATCTGGCTGCCTCTCTGAGCCCCATCTCCCCTTGCCTTGCAGGCTCTGTCAACCAGGATGGCCAGGAGACCCAAGGTCCCAGCGATGGCTTCCTGAGCTCCAAGGTGGCCGTGTTCGCGGCCATCGGCGCCGGCTGCGTCATCTTCATCCTCATCATCATCTTCCTCGTCGTGCTCCTGATCAAGATCCGCAAGCGGCACCGGAAGCACACGCAGCAGCGAGCCGCAGCCTTGTCCCTCAGCACCTTGGCCAGCCCCAAATGCAGCGGGAACGCGGGCTCGGAGCCCAGCGACATCATCATCCCCTTACGGACTACAGAGAACAACTACTGCCCGCACTACGAGAAGGTGAGCGGGGACTATGGGCACCCCGTCTACATCGTGCAGGAGATGCCCCCGCAGAGCCCAGCCAACATTTACTACAAGGTGTGAGGAGCAGCCTGGGAACGGCCGATGCAGCAGCGCGGGAGCGCCGGGCGCGGGGCTGGCGCCGCAGGGAGGAAGCGAAACGTCCCCCCCGGCACGGCGCGGGCAGCGCCGGGAGCGGCGCCGGGGAGCGGAGGGCTCAACGCTCACGTGCTGATTCTCCCCTTTGTATTTAGTTTTGTAGTTCTCAGCTTTTGTAATCCCGAGACTCTGAGGGTGAGCCTTCAGCCTCCTCCTCTTCTTCTCCAGACTGTGGTCGGCCGTGGGGGGCGGGCGCCGTGCCTTTCCGTGCTCGGGACACCGCTGGCAAACCCGGAGACTCCACCTCCCTTTTGTGGTTTGGGATTTCCCTGCGTCACCCCTGCGGCCCTGCGGGAAGTGCCCGCCAGCACCGCGGGGTCCCGGAGCCTGGAGCAACGCCGGGGCCTCGGTCCCAGGAGCAGCGAGCGCACAGGGGGATGAGGAGGAGGAGGATGCTTTGCCAAGGTGCCAAGATGCAGACAACTGTGCAGGGAGGAAGCTGGCAAACCCGATTTACTACTACTACTATTATTATTATTATAATTATTTTAATTTTTTTGTAACATTTTTATTTTTGTGAATTCTGGGCGGGACTCCAGCCCGCCGCCTCTGGGCACACGCCGTCACCTCCTTCCAGCACACCATCCCACCGGCCACAGGGCAGATTCCGCTGCCCCCGCTGCCCCTGGAAACTTTTGTGTTCGTAGCTGTTGACTCTTGTTTTAGTCTCTTTATAAAAAGAAAGAAAGAAAAAAAAATTCTATCTCCACCCTGTCTCAAGCGTTCAGTGCACAAGGGGCCGGACATCGCTCCTGCCCCACGCAGAGCAGCCGTGGCCTGGCAGCTCTTCCCGACCCCTCTGGAGCATCCCACTGTGGAAAAAAGCCTTTTGCTTTCCATCGGGCTGGGGCTGAGCCTGCTGGAAGCAAAGTAGGGGGTGGCAGGGGGAAGCTGCAGCCCCCTCCCAAGCTGGGCATACCATGGTGGTTGTCCTTGGGAAGGAAAACTGGAAGACAAGGGTTCCCAACCTGTAGCTCGTGCTGGGGGTGTCAGGAGGAGGCTGGTGCTCGGGGCTGGAAGCCCCCCCAAGAGGCTGGAGCACCAGGCTTGGCTTGGTTGGGAGCTGAGCCAAAGGCTTTTCCACCCTCCTGGTTTACCTGGAGAATCCAGTGCCCCTCAGCAGGACCTGCTTTGGCGACCAGCCCCCGCTGTGCCTGTTCCCTGCCCTGCTCCTAGTGCAGGAGCATTCCCTGTCCCGCCACCTCCCAGGGGTCCCACAGCCCGGGCTCCCCTGCCCTTGCCTTGCCCGTCTCCTGCCCAAAACTGGAAGGGCTTGAGCCTGTCTGGTGGGATCATTCCCAGCTTCCTCTTCCCTGGAGGAGCTGCCGGCACCGTGGCTGATGCCAGTGAGCCTGGCGGGGCTGGCGGTGCCCTGTCACTGCCTGTCCTCGGGCTGTCCCCCCTTCCTCACTTTCTTTTCCTTCCAGCAGTAGCTGCTTTTGCTCAGGGAGCAGGAGTGGGGCCGGTGGGGTTGTTCCCGCTTGGGCTGTTCCCGCCTGTCCCCAGGGCCCCGAATCCCGCGTTAGGAAGTGCCCAAAGAGCGAGGGAGCTGCTCTGCTAAAGTGCCTTGACGAGGAGCGGGCGGGGGCGGGGGCAGAGCAGGGACGGGGGGGGCCGTGGCCTGGGAGGATCCGGTGACCTGGGGGGATCCGGTGGCCCGGCTGCTGCGCTGGGGTTTGGCCCTGAGGTGGATGGGAGCATCCCGTGGTGTCACGTTGCTGGGTTTGTGGTGGTGTAGGGCAGGAATTTGGGCTGGAGTGGAGCGGGGTGTCCAGCTCCCCTCCCGCCCTCAGCATCCCGAGGTGGTTCTGCTTCCAGGGCCCCGAACCGGCTGCTTCCCTCGGGAGAGACGCGCCCCAGCGGGTGCTCCCCCCGCTTTTCCCGTGTAGCACCTTCCATCCCTCTCTCCTCTGTGGGAGCCACTGCCCATCCTGGCCCCGGGAGCCGCCCCCACCAGGACCCCCATTCCCCGATGGGGAAATCCCAGAGAATTGTGTCTTAAAAAATCCCCGTTTCCCTCTTCCCCCTGTCAAACCTTGGCCTGTGTTTCCCGAAGTGGGCAGAGCCCTGGCTGGGCGGTGGTGGCAGCGGTGACGGTGACAGTGGAATCCCTTGGGAATAGTGGCCGGAGTGGAGGGGGAAGTGGGGGGACGATGTAGTTTTGGTTTGGATTTTGTGGAGAAGGGACAGAGTCTGGCCATGGGTTGTACCAAAAGTGATCTGACAGCTCTGGTGGCTTCCCACAGTGGCCGTCCCCAGCTGAGGTCTCCATCAGTCCCACTCCTGCTGCTGGGAACGGCTGGAAAACCTTGTAAATATGTGAAGAAAGGGTGAAATCAGAACTCTTGGTTTTTGCTGAGCACCTCGGGCTGCTGGGTCCTGGATCAGAGTGTGTCCCTCGGGTTCTTTTCGTGGAAAGCATTGAAGTTTGGTTGATTTTTCCTTTTTTTTTTTTATTTTTTATTTTTTTTTTCCCCCCACCCTGTTTTGTTTGTGTAAATACTAGTCTTTTTTGGAAGAAATAATGTAAAGATGTTTTGTATAAACTCCGAATTATTTTCTGGTTGCTTTTTCTTAGAAAAACAAATGAGAACTTAAAAAAAAAGATGAAAAAAAAAGAAATTTTAACCACAAGAACGGGTGTAAAACATTGTCATAGAGCTCAGCCCGGAGCCCGTGGGCTGTGCTGGAGTGTGGGAACTGCCGGGATCGGGACTGGGGACCTGCCCTCGATATAATGCAGGATCAGATGGGCTCCAAGCAGAGAGTGAGGCAGGAGTCTGGGGTTCTATTCCATCCCAGAATCTGTGGCTCATTCCCAGCGAGTCCCAGAGCTCTGAGCTGTGCCCTGGCCACGGGCAGAGACTTGGGGACACATGGTGACCTAAAGGAGCATCAAATTTATCTCCTCTCTTATCTTTAACCAAAAAATCCCCAACTGGGGATGCAGAACTCAATGCAACATCCTGAGATCCTGCTCTGCTTTTCCAGGCCTGTGGAGCTGCTCCTGGTGCAGATCCCTTTCCTAACCATCCCTGTTTTCTGTTTGCCTATTTCAGTTGCCGACTGCCGGCTCACCATGGCTCCGTCTCTGCTTGGTGCCTAGGCTGGGGTGGCTCCTCCTCAGCCATGCCCACCTCGGTGCAGGCTCCCTGCCCAAGGAGCCATCTCTGGTGTCACCTGGTGCTTGCTGTGGGCAGCCGGAAGGCATCAGGGAGCCCCCAGCTGTCCCAGTTGCTCCCGGGAGCTGGGCTGTGAACCTGCATTATATTGACAGAGGGTTCCTGGGAGGTTCCGGAGGTGCTGGAGCAGGGATGGACATCCCTCTCTCCATCCCGGCAGCTCCGCGCCCCAGCGCGTCCTCACCCCGCTCCCACATTTCAGAGCTGTGCCACCTCCACATCCCACAGCGTCACATCCGCGCCATCCCCTGTCCCCAGGGGCCCGGCCTTGCCATCAACCAGCCGGGGCTGCCGCTGCCCCACCCCTGTGCCACGGCACCGCCGGAGCAGCCGGGCTGCCGGATTTTCCCTGTCCACTCTCCACTGCCGTTAGCTGAGAGGTGGACACGGACCCGGAGCCGGATGTGGTCCCGGTGTGGGGCACGCGGGATGGGGCTTGGGCCGAGCGGGAGTGGTTGGGCACCGTGCGGGGAACCGGGCACGGAGGGAACGAGGCCTCTCTGTGCCGGCACCTCCTCGGCTGCAGGGGCACACCCTGGCTCCGGCCTCGGCATCCCCGCGCTGGTTGATCCTCCTCGGCTCCCGGTGGGGCTCCGGCGGTGCCGGGATCTCCTCGGCCGCGCTTCCAGCGCCGCAGATTTTCTTTCTTCGTGTCATGTTCCCGGTTTTGATTCCTTTCGCCTTCTCCCAGCTCTCCCGCCCAGTAGCATATCATCGGCATCGGTAACAGCTCTGTGGCAGCTGAACTCCATGGAGCCGTGATGGAACCTGATATATTGTTAAATAAAAGGGTTTTTTTCCTATGGAATCCTGGCTGTCTCCCGTGTGCTTTATTCCTGCCCCACATTTGAAACTGCAGCCTGGGCTGAAGAGATCTGGGAAGAGTTGGCTGGGAATGATCTTCACCAGCTGGTCCTGGAGGGACCTGGTGGGTTTGGTTTGGTCAGGAAAAGTTTGGAGATTTATGTCAGCTATTTACAGCATGGACTCAGGATTGGATGAACGCAGGCTTGGATATGGATGGATATGGTTGGGCACTCTATGGACCTGGTGATCTTAAAGGTCTTTTCCAACCCAAATGATTTTGTGTTTCCATGGCTCTGTCCCTGCAGCTGGAGGCTCCTGGAGGCCACTGGATTCCCCTCAGGCTTGAGGAGCTGCTCCTGTGCTCTGGAGCAGGCAGAGCCTGTTGGGAGCTGCTGGTGGGTGGCACAGGCCAGGGGTGTCCTATTCCTGGCAGGAATGAGCCTGCTCCAGACAGGCACAGGGAAAAGCAGGAAGGGAGTGAGGCCGGCTCCTCCTCACCCTGGAGTTGCTTTAGGAGAGGATGGAGTCATGGAAGTTCCTGCCTGCTGCGAACCACACCTGCTCCAGTCCACGTTGTCCTGTCAGGAACTGTGGGTGCTGGATTCCGGGGTGACCGCAGGCATATGTGAGGGAATGGGTCTGCTTTAGGGGATCTCGGAGTTAAAATGGGGTTGAGGCACCAGCCGAGAGACATTGGAGAAAACTCATCCAACCTGGAGGGGTGAGGTGAGCCTTGGGAATGGAAGACAGCGGGAGCTGCTTGGGCACAGCCGGAACCACCGGGACCGTGCCAAGAGCCTGCCGGAGCGAGCAGGGAATGGCGGGATGAGGGTTGGGATGGGGGGCCCTGGGGTGCGCCAGCCGGGCTCAAATGTGGTTTGCTGGTTTGAAAATCCTCCGTCTCTGCATGCTTTGATCCCAGTGGGAATGAAATAAGGCTTTTAATTCTAAACAGCTTCGCTGGGCCCTGATGCCCGCAGGGAGAACTGGAAGTGCCAAACGTGCTGGGACCTGCCAGCAGAGGGAAAAGGGCTTTAACAGGTTCCTGGAACTCCCCCTGGCCGGGAGCGGGAGCGCAGGAGGGTCCCCCTGGCTCCGGGGCTGCTTCGGGTGGGACCGGCACAGACTGGGGGGTGCAGAGCCTGCCAGCCCCACGGGATCGCTCCTGCTGCTCCATGTGTGTCCCGAGGCAGCTGCAGAGGGGTCCCGTGGGGCAGGGATGTGCTGGAGCTGCTTCATCCCAGTTGCACGGAGTTTGTGGAGTCTCCATGCTCCTCCTGATCCCACCCCAGTGCGAGATCCTGCGAAGTCCCCGTGCTGGGAAAGGTTTGGTTGGGAGCACCCTTGTCTCTGGCTGTGGTGGGAGGGGACATCAAGCCCTGGTGCCAGTGCCCACGGGACATGGAGCCGAGGCCGTGCGAGGCTCCGCTCCGCTCCCAGGGGCCGGCTGGCAGTAAGGGATCAGCAGGATCCTACCCGGGAGCCTCTGGATCTGGAAAGTTCATTAAAGCTGCAGAGCTGCTGATGGTTTTGGATGTCCATCAGGACTGGAGGAGTTATTTTAATTATTTCACATAAAGGAGCTTTTTGTCGAGTTTATTAACTCGGCCTTGGCTGGATCCCACTTGGGAGTGGGGTGGCTGCCAGGCCAGCAGAGCCGGAGCGTTTGGGGGATTGGGATGCTGGGGGTAACCACGTCCCTGGTGCAGGAGCGTTTGGGGGCTCGGGATGCCGGGGTCACCCCGAGTGCAGGAGCGGTGCTGCTGTGTGCCATGGCCAGGGTGGAACCCCACGGAAGGGGAGCCCATGTGGGAAGCACCTGTATGACCTGGTTAAGTGATGGGAAGCTCAAAGCCCCTTGGAGGCAGGTAAGCAGGGAATGACGGATCTGCAGCACTTCCAGCTCCGGTTTGAGACCAGGCTCAGCTGGAGATGGGACATCGGGGCTGCTGGGGGCTCAAGATGAGCTCTGGTGTGGGGGAGCCCCGGGCAGGGACACCCCCAGGATTCCCAGAACGTCGGCTCCATGTGCTGGGGCTGTGCTGGTGGCACTGGTGCTGACAGGCTGCTCTCCCAGTTCCACCCATCCCCTCCCTTCTAATCCCAGCACTGCCAAGGCATTGCCATCCCCGGAGCTTCCCACTCCCCTCAAGGCCCTGAGCAGCAGTTGCTGCTGCCCATCCATGGACGAGCTGGCCCTGGGAGGCAGCGGGGATGGAGCTGGAGCACCAGTGCCTCCAGCCCCTGCTCTTCCCAGCCTTGGCTGTGTTCCCTGGGTCTCGGCTGGGCTGAGAGTGAGCAGGACAATGCATCCCAGGCCTCCTTTCCGATATCACACCCCATTCTCCCATCGCTGCAGCCCATTCCTGGCTTCATCGGCCCTCCCCAGCCCACTCAGCCTCCTCCTCTGGCATTTCCACTCCAAGGGGAGCATCTGAGCCCCCCAGCCTGGAAGGGGCTGGATAACAGCAATTCCTGTTCATAAACCTTGGCTGGACCAGCTGCGGCAGCCAGGATTGGGAAGTTTATCCTTGTTTTCCCTACAGTACATCCAAAATAACTAACAGGTTTTCCTGGTCGAGGTGCTGGGCTTTTCCCACAGCCAGGCTTTCTGCCGCATCCACTGGCTCGCCTGCACCTGGTTTCCAGGGAGAGGAGCCTGGAAGATCCATTAGGCTGTCGTGGAATGCAACGAGTCCCGCGGGCTCCATAATAAGAGCAATAACGGGAATGCACTGGGGGGCTGTTTGTCACAGGGATGGGATGGGATGGGATGGGATGGGNTGGGGATGGGAATGTGGACAGTGGTCTCTGCGTTAGACACTGAATGGGATGGGAGGAAGAGAAGGATGAGGAAGAGGGGCAAAAGAGCACGGCTGGTGCTGACAAGGCAGCTCTCCCTGTGTTCCTGTGCCACTGCCAGCCCTATCCCTGTGCCAGGGCAGCCATCTGTGCCCGAGGCGGAGCAGATCCGGGCGGAGTGGGCCCGGCGCCGCTCGCACAAAGGCCCCGCAGTTGGACCCAGCGGAGCTCAAGTGCTCGGAGAAAAGCGTCACGCGCTGCCAAGGTTTTTCCTCCGCAGGCAGGCTCGGAGCCAGCGGGGATGGTTGCAGCCTTTTTCCCCTGGCAGCGCTTCCAGCATCCTGAAAAGGCTCTTCCCTGGTCATATCCCAGCCAGCCGGGATGTGCAGGGGCTCCCATGAATGACCCCCCTGGGTTTGCCAGCAACCCGCTGGGATAACCATGAGGAAAGGGCTGGGCTGGAGGGGTCACAGGGCTGGAAAAGGCAAAGGAGTGTGCTAGGAAGCCATGGAGGGACGAGGAGGAAGCTTTCTCCCAGTGAAACTGGGAGCTCCAGGATAAATCCTGTAGGTTCTGGTTCGTTAAGAAGGAATGAACGCGGCTCTACAGCAAACATCAGTTAATTATGTGCAAGGTTTTAATGTTCCTGAAACACAACCCTTGGAGAGGGTCCCCCAGCTGCTGGAAGGGGGTCTGAAGGAAACACAGAGCTTTTCCTTTTGTTTTTGATAGCGGATGAGAGAAAAATGGGAAATATCAGTGCTGTGGCCACCCTGAGAGCTGCTGCTGAGCCAGCCCAGGATCCCGCTGGGGTTGGGGTGTTCTGCCTCTCTGCAGTCCCAGGATTCGGACAGGGGCTTGTCCTGCTTTTCAGCAATGCTGGGATCCTGACAGGGGCTTGTTCTGCTTCTCACTAATCCCAGGACCCTGTGGGGGGGTTCTCCCTCTTCTGAGCCAGCCCAGGATCCTGCTGGGAGGTTGCCGCATTTCAGTGGTCACTCTGTGCTTCTCTGCTGTTCCCAGGGGCACAGGGAGTAAGGACACCGTGACTGCAGGGTGGACGTGTCCTGGGAGAGGTGTGATCCAGGCTCCCATCGCTTCACCCCACGCCATGGAGGGACGTGGCTGAGCCTTTGTCAGCTCCTGTGTCCCAAGGCCAGCGCCCAGAGCTCAGGAATGGGATCTGGGCAGAGCCAGGATGAGCTGGGCTCCTGTTCCCATCCTGCAGCTCCTGTTCCCATCCCAGCGATCGCCTCCAGCCTTGGACCTGCTCTGGCTGGGAAGGGCCGAGTGAGGCTTTGGTTTCAGCCGAGCTCCCCCCTAATTCCTGCAGCCTGGTGTAATCCTCCCCAGTGAGCCCAGCGCCAGGTTCCTGCTGGAAATTGGCTCTGGCTGTGGCTCTGGGGTCTTTGTAGGGAAGCTGAGCCAGGAGGAAAAGCGAGCTGGAGACTCCAAAGGGCTGGGGGAGCTGTGCTCTCCTCCACCTGGGGGCTGGGGGAGCTCAGGTGGGGATGTGGCCCAGCTGGTGTCTGGAGTGGAGTGGAAAAAGCCCTGAATCCTGCTGGGAGCTGGAGCGGGATCATCCCTGCGGTGGGGGGCAGAGGATGGGGTGCTGTGGGGTGCCAGCCCTGCCCAGCAGAAGGCAAAGGGCTTCCCGGGGTGCCCAGGAGGTGCCCCAGCTGGAGATGGGCTTCTCCTGGTGCAGATGGAGGTGGGGAGGGATACAGGGAATATCTGGGCAGATGAACCAGTGGGTGAATCCACAGCCAGGAGCACAGAGCCAGCTGCCTGTGGGGTTATCTCCCTTTGCATCAGCTAAGGGAAAGTTCCAGGAGCTTTCCTGCTGCCCCAGCCCCAGCAGGGAAAGCTGCCCTTGGAAAAATGGGGCTGAGGGCTCCCATGGCTGCTGTCCCCGTGGGGCCGCCTGGTGTCCCCCCAACTGCGGCTGTGCCAGAGCCCAGCTCACTCCAGTGCCAGGGCTGCAGGAACTTGGAGGGATGGCAGCTCCTAGCCCTGCATCCATCACTTTGTCCTGGCTGGAAACGAGAGAGCAGCTCGTGAGCAGGATGTGGGATGAACTGTGGCTTCCCACTGCTTGATGTAAAGTGGGATTGGCCATTAATTATGGATTTAATAGGGCCGGGCTGGGGGGACCTGCAGGGGCTGGATCCAGTGAGGGTTGAGGGGACCATGCGGCAGGGGAAGAGGTTTCCCAGGGGATGGATGGGAAGGGCTGAGCTTCATCCCAGTGGGAGAAGGCAGCTCTGGGCAGGCACAGGTGGGTCCTGCTGGGGTGCCCATCCTACATCCCCGCGAGAAGGTCCCTCCCACGAAACCCCGGCTGCAGCCCTGCCAGAGCCTGACTCCTCTCCTCGCCCTCCCTGGGCTTCCAACAATAATCCCGGTGCCGGCTGGGCTTTGCTGCTCTTGGACGCGGGAGCGGGGCCGGAGCGCTCGGCTCGTAAGGCGATATCCCGATATCCCAGCAGCCGGAGCAGCCGAACAAAGGCGCAGTGTCTGCGGCCCCCCGGGTCACCCGGAAACCCATCCCAGCCTGGGGGGAAAGGGTTAAGGAAGGCTGAGCCTCCAAACATCGGCGACCCTTATCAAAACCAACAGAGGGGTAATTAGCTCCTAATAAATGGGGAAGATGAGCCTGGGTGTCCTTGGGGGGTGCAGAGGGCTGTTGGCCGTGGGGTGCGTGGTGCAGGGGCAGCGAGGCCGAGGGGGCTCATCCCACATCCCAGGAAATCCCAGGCTGTGAGCACCTCACCCACAGCTCAGGCAGAGGCAGCGAAGCCTGGGGGGGGTCAAGATTTTATTCCGTGTCTTGTCATAGGATCACAGAATCATCCAGGTGGGAAAAACCCGCTGAGACTGTCAAGCCCAACTGTTCTCCCAGCACTGCTGCATCCCCAAGTGTCACTTCCACGTGTTTTTTGAACACTTCCAGGGATGGTGATTCCATCGCTTCCCTGGGCAACTTGTTCCAGGGCCTGACCACCCTTTCAGCGAAGAAAATCCTGCAGGGTTTCCCACAGTCAGTTTCACATCTTCCTGGTGATCCCAGCTGCTGGAGGTGGATTTCCAGGCACAGAATCCCCATGCATGTGAGGGGAATGCAGGAATTCCCACCAGGAATGCCATTTGGATGTTGGAGCCCTCTCATTCAGCTGGCGATGGGCAGGGGCCTTGGCAGGAGCCAAAAACGCTCCCCAGGAGCAGCAGTGTGTCTCGGGCATGCCCTGCCCGGAGATGCTCCATGGGATGCTCCATGCGATGCTCCATGCGATGCTCCATGGGGTGCTCCATGGGATGCTCCATGGGGTGCTCCATGGGATGCTCCATGTGATGCTCCATGGGGATGCTCCATGCGATGCTCCATGGGATGCTCCATGGGATGCTCCATGGGATGCTCCATGGGGTGCTTCATGAGGTGCTCCACGGGGTGCTCCATGAGGTGCTCCATGGAATGCTCCATGGGATGCTCCATGGGATGCTCCATGGGATACTCCGGCCCCACCACATCCCACGCTCCCTCCGCTCTTCCTCGTGGCACCACTGGCTGCGGGGGAGCGGCGGGGAGAGCCGAGCGGGCGAATGCTGCCCTGAATGCAAGAGAAAGGCTCTTTCAGGGAGTGCAGCCAAGCACGGAGCGCGGCTGGAGCGCGGCCGCAGCCAGGGGAAGGCCCGCGGCCCTGGCGGGACGGGCGGGAAGGAGGGCGCTGGAGCACGGTGGGATCTGCTGAGCCCCAGGGCGACAAAAATCTCTGGAGCAAGGGAAGGTGGAGGCTTCCTGGGAGACCAGGACTTGCAGTTGGACCCTCTGCATCATCCTGACCCGGCACCGGGGCTGCTCCAGCTGCGGCTGGGGTGTTCCAGACAGGACGGGCACCTCGGCTGTGGAGCCCACCCCCCTGCACCCCCCCCGACCACGTCTGCAGCATCAGGGGGTGCTGGAGGAGCAGAAGGCTCCTCAGCCGTGTGGGTTTCATCTCACCAGGAGCAGGCAGCTGGGAATGCTCCCAGCTCACCCCGGAGCTGGGGGGTGCTGGGGCAGCCGCAGGGAGGGTCTGGGGGAGCTTGGCTCTCACCTTCCATCGGCAAAGTGATTCCTTCCCCTCCACAAGGTTTTTAAAGGGATGATTTTGTCCTAGAAGTCACACAATTAACATTTCCCACTTCACTGTGTCCTCTGGGCAGGCCGGTGTCCTGCACAGTGTCCCATGCCCAGCTCCCCAGTTCCAGCACCAAACCTGGAACTGGCTCTGCCGTGGTCGCTTTGTTTCTACCCGAGTGGGGTGAAACATGTCTGATTAATGCTGCGCTCAACAAAAATATGCAGTTTTGGACTGGCCCGGACTATTCATTCGTTCTGGGTTCAGGGCCAAAAGAATGGATTTTTAAAAATATAAAAATGTCTCACTTCGACATTTTTTAAATCAAATATTTTGGCTTTGCCTTTGGAGTCGGAGCTGGGAGATCAGGTGAAGCCATAGGGATCACTCTTAAAAACATTTTTTCCAACTTAACTCTCCCTTCCCAAACAAACTTGGCCTTTTCTCTGGCTGTATTTAACATGGGATTGTTTGTTTATCCTCGTGCAGACCACGGCGTTTGCTTTTGTGGTGTTTCTTGTTTGTTCTGGGATCCTTGAAATGATTTGGGTTTTGTTATTATTTGCTCGCTGAAGGAAACCCCAAATCCGTTATTTTCACGCTTCTTGTTGCAGGGAGTTTTTCTCCAGCACTTTCCCGTTACCCACCAGCAGGAAGAGGGATTGGGGCATCACTTCCCGTGGATGGGCCCTTGTGGGGCAGTTGGTTGTTTTTTGGGGCGTGTGCTTTAGAGTTTTTTAGGTTTTTAGGGTGTGTGTGTGCCCGGGCTGGGAGAATTTTGTAGCAGCAAAGCCAAGAGGAGGCCCTGGGAGCCATGGGAAGGGGGTCCCTGGGGATGTGTCGCGCTGCACCACCCACTCACCCTCTCCTCAGGGAGCTCTGGAACATCTTGAGGTCTTTTCCAAGCTAAGTAATTCCAGGATTCCGTGTCAGTTCTGCGCTGGGCGGCGAGTGATGCTCCATGGGAAGCAAACGGGGGGTTCCCGGGTGAGCTGAGCCTTATTCCGTGCTCCCCTTCCCCCCGAGCGTCCCTGCCCGCTCCGATGCCGGCTCGGGCACCCCCAGCGCTGCCTGATGTGTCCTGGCAGCCGCCGCCTCCGGCTCCTCGGGAGCGCGGCCGCGCGGGTGACGAGATGTGTCCTGACGGCCCGGCCACGTTACACAATGGGCTCTGCTGGGAGGGGCCCGGGGCTGCGGGCTCCGGGACCCCCCAAAGGACTCCCCCCGTGCCCCGTCCTGCCCGGCTGCTCCGCTCCCCTCTCCGCTCCGTGGGGTTTTCCACGGGGATGCTGTGCCGGTCACTGCGGATGCTCTGCCGGTCACCGGCCTTATGGGCTGGGAGCAGCGAGCCGTTGCTGAGGGAGAGGATGGTGGGGAAGGAAGCTTTGCTTGTCCAAGGCCTCCTTTTCCCTGGTCCTCACCGCTTCTCAGATCCTGGCCCTGCTGGAGGAGCAGCTCCCCGGCAGCCCCGTGCCGCCTGCGTCCCCCGGGACCGGCTGGGCTGGTGTGACAGGCGTGAACGGCGCGGCGGTGACACAGCTACGTGTCCTCATTCTTCACTGCGGCCTCTGTGTGCAACTTTTAATTGCTTTTGTGCCGTGGGTGGCGAGTCCGGCAGCCCAGGATCCGCGGCGCCAGCGGAGCCAGCTCTTCCTCGCTATTGTCGGTGCTCCTGGAATGCTGGAGCCCCGGCACAGCTCCGGTCTGGAGAGACCCCCGAGCCAGGATCAGCCCCCCAGACCGGGATAGAGACACCTCCAAGGCCTTCCAGGTGCAGGGAAGCGTTTGTAGCTGTTTCCATCCTCCCTGTCCCCATATCCTCCCGCCCCAGGCTGGTGGCAGGCGCGGAGCGGGCGGCAGGGAGCTGGAGTGGTGACGGGGGTGCTCATCGCCAGCTGAAGATCTTCAGCGCCTGGTTGGACTTGGCATAAAATATTCACTGGAGGCAGCCCCATCCCGCTGGCCGCGGGACAAGCCATCAGCTGGCAGGGGACAGGAAAGGCGGTGGGAAGGGGCTGTGTCCCTCACGGTGGGGACAGGGGGATGGCACCAGCCATAGAGAGCCCCCACAGCCCTCCTCCTCCACGGCCTCCAAATGCTCGGGCCTGGCAGGAGGCTGCGGGTTCCTTCCGGGAAGAGCAGAAGGGTCCTGCAGATCTCAGCAGCCTCCTTGGCTAGCGGCTCGGCCACCTGGAAGATGACGGGAATCAGCCTGGTTTGGAGTGGGTTGGAGCCTGTCTCTCCACCCGGGATGTCTCGCACGTACACCGGGATGTGGGGTGGGGGAGGCGGCTGGGTCCTCTGGGCACTGGCAGGGGGGATTTGGGGAGTAATTGAGTCCCAGGACAGGGTGACCCCACCTCTGCTGACAGCCCCGGGCGAGGTGAGCAGCAGGATGCTCCCGCATGGACACCTCACGCCGTGGTCCCCATCTGTGCCATGGGGTCTCATCCATCTGTCAGCGGGTCCAGCTCCCAGCTGGAGCATCAAGGACCCACCACTCCTGTGGGTTCCTGAGCCCCAGGAAGATCCAGCTGGAAGCTTTCATGGCAAATCTCGGAGCTCACCAGGAGCCCAGGGCTGCAGCACGTGCCGAGGAGGGTGAGAGACCTGCAGCAGCCCTGGGAGATGCGGCAGCTCCTGCACGTCCTGCAGCTGCTGCCCCTCCCGCAGCTCCATGCTGTCTGTAACAGCGGTACCGGGAATCTCAGCCGCTCCTCTGCTCCCTGCAGCTCCACGGAGCGAGTCTGGAATCCGGGAGCCACAGCTGATGGCATCCAACAGGCAGTTCCTTCTATGGCTGAGGCAAACAGTTCTTCATTATCATTGTTATTATTATTATTACTATTGATATTATTACTATTATTATTATTATAGATCTGGGGCTGAGCCCCCGCACTGTCGTCTCCCTTTGGGGCTCCCTGGAATGCTGCTCATCCTGGGAGAAGAGGAGCTGTGACATTCCCTGTGTGCAGCCACCGAGCCCCGACAGACCCCTGCGGGGGAAGGTGCCATTCCCATCACAGGGACCACAGGGAATCCATTTCCCCTTGGCTTTTTCGAGCTGCAAAGGTGTCACAGTCCTTCCCAGAGCACAAAAAATCCGGTGGCAATAACGGACGTGGGAGAGCCATGTGATGGCCTGTTGTCACCCTCTGAGCCTGGCCTCCTGCTGGCGCTGGGGTCCTGCTCCAGGATGGATGGAGCAGGATTCCAGCATGGATCCCTCCTGGTGCCCTCAGGGCAGGATAGACACAGGGAAACTGCAGGAGAGGCTGCACAGAGCTGAGAGAGAGGGACCTTGTGGCTGTGGGAAGGGCAGCCGTGGTCTCCCAGTGTTTTTGAGTGCAGGAAAAGGAGTTCTGTCCCGAATTCTCTGAGGTTTGGGTGCTGCTGGCGCTGGGTGATGGTCCACCTGCCTGGCAGCACCAAAGCTGGAGAGCAGCAGTTCATTTGAGCTGGAAATCATTACCAGTGCCCGGCATCCTGTGAGGAGAGACCAGCGTTCCTCATCCCAGCCTGCAATTCTGGGCAGCAGCTTTTGTCCGGCACTGGGCAAAGCCAGGGCATAGAACTGAGAATCTTGGAATGGTTTGGATTGGGAGGGACCTTAAAGCTCATCCTATTCAACCCCCTGCCATGGCAAGGACCCCTCCCACTATCCCAGGTTGCCCCAAGCCTCATCCAGGTGAGCAGGAGGTGGGAAGCCAGCAGTACTCCGGCTCTCTCTGGAGCCCCAGCACCAGCTCAGTCCTCAAAACCAGGTCACTGCATCCTTGTCCTGCTTCCATTGCTCAGTCCCAGCTGATCCCTGCATATCCCCATCCTCCTCCTGATCCTCTCAGGCCATGGATGCCGGAAGGTCGCTGTGGCTGCGCCTGCTCTGCGCCTTCTCCCAGGGCTCAGGGCCGCTGCGGTGCCTCTCGCATCCAGCGGGGAACTGGGCTCCTGTCCAGGCACAGGAGCCTCGGCGGGGCTGTGATTTACCACCATCAGCTCAGTGCCACGGGCAGGGCTGCCCTCAGCCCTTCCCGCAGCTGCTTTAATGACCTACTTTTAATCCAGGGCCTGGGATGAATTAGAGGCAGCAAAGCCCGGGCGAGGTTTCGTTTGGCCTTTCTGGGGTGGGTTTTTTCCCCTGTTTGGGCAGTGCAAGTGGGAGCCCCTTCTCTCTCAGGGACTCTTTCAACTCAGCTCCTTGAAAGACTCCCCCAGAACTGCTTCTCTCTTTAGTGCTGTGATTAAGCTCCTCTCCCCACCCCTGTATCAAATCCAGCTGCAGAGCTGAAGAGATTCTTGGCAGGAGACTCAAGACAGAAACAATACTTCAAGAGGAGAAGGGGGGCCGGGGGCCAGAGCTCTTCCCAAAGCCCTGGAGAGCTCTGAGGCTTCATTAAGGGGATTTTTGCAGCCTGTGGTCAGAAAATCCTTCAACTTTGTAGCTATAAAAAGTAAATTTCCATCATCTGTTTTGCCCAAGCAAATGAAGGTGAGCATTCTGAGCTGGCGCCTTGGCTGGATCCATCTGGGGGTCACCTGAGGGAAAAGCTCTCTGAGATGCTCAAGTTCCACCAGTCCCCAGTGCTGCCAAGGCCACCACTGACCATGTCCCCAAGTGCCACATCCCCAGATCTCTTAAATCCCCCACTGCCCTGGGCAGCCTGTGGCAGGCCTTAACAACACTTTCCAAGGCAAAATTTTCCCGATATCCAACTAAACCTCCCCTGGCACAGCTTAAGGCTGTTTCCCCTTGTCCTGTCATTTGTTCCTTGGGAGGCAGTGGCTCGGGTGGCCCTGGGTGCCCACGGGTGGGTGACACTCTCTGCACATCCTAGCATGGGAAAATCCTTGGGTCGCTTGGGAAGGTGGTGCCCACAGGAGCCTCCCAGACTTTGAGAAGTCAGTAATAATTGGATGAGGGGCAGGAAGGGATAATTAAAATTGTTGGTGGACTTGGCAAGGAGGGAATGGGGCTGATCCCTGCCAGAGGCTGCCCATCACAGAATCCCAGAATGGTTTGGGGTGGAAGGGACTTTAAAGCTCATCTCATTCCACCCCCTGCCATGGGACACTTTCCACTGGACCAGGTTGCTCCCAGCCCCGTCCATCCTGGCCTTGACCCAGCTGGCGACGGGAGGAGCGAGGTGTCCGTGGTGCTCACGGGATGTGCCGCTCCAAAGGGCCCGGGATCAAAAGGCAGCTGGGCATCGTCCCGCAGGAAAAAATCCAGGGAGGTTTAAAACTACAGCGACAGGAATATTGGCCGGCCTAGGGTGGCACATCCCTCCCGAGGGGTTCCTGCCCTCATGCCAAGCCTCTCCACACCTGTGGAAGGGCATCCCATGGCACTGGAGGGACAGGGAGCCAGGGAGGGAATATCCAGGGCATCGGCAGCCGGTTTGGGAGGTGAGGCCGCTCCGGGCAAGAGGCAAGAGCAGACCCAGAGCAGGAATGAATGTGAGAAAAGCAGACTTTGCTCTGGGTGGGGAATCACCGAGGGATTAAAGGTTTAATAAGATCAGAGGGACAAAGCAATAATTAGCCTAAATTATGCTGTAATTTAGGAAATTAAAAACAAAGCCTCTCATGTCAGAGGAATAATTCTGCCAGCAAAGTGGGGGAAGAGCTGAGGAGCAAAGGGGGACGTGACAACTCGGGGCGAGAAAATCGGAGGAATGGCCGCAGCTCGGCCCAGGAGGGGCAAGGGAAGAAGGGAGGGATGAACGGAGGGAGGGATGGAAGGAGGGGAGCTTGGAAGGTTGGGGGCTCAGCCCCGGCCCCCCAGGGTGTGCTGGGTGTGCAGGCTGGGACAGGCACCCGGCTGCAGCTCTGCCTTCCCTTCCCTCCCATCCCCTCCCTGCCTGCAGGAGCAGGAGTGGGGCTGGAGCTGAGCCCCGGGCAGTTTTGGGGGGTCCCCACTCCCACCAGCCAGGCCCGGCGTGTCCCCGCTGCAGCCTGGGCTTTGGGGGGCTGCTGCCTGGCAAAGCCCCTCCTGGCCTGGAAAACCCAACCACCCCCGGGATGGGAGCTGGGGAAGCGGCTCCAGGCTGGGAGCAGCGTTTTCACTGGTGCTCAGGAATTCGCCTGGAGAGACAATCAGCTCAGCCCCCAAGCCTTAGCTCATTACAATAACATCAAGATTAAATGGGATATAGAAACAGCTGTCCTAAAGCTCCTTAAAGGATCCGAACAGATGTAACAAAAATAGATTTACATTTAATTTATTAAGTTTTTCCTCCCTTAACATTTAGATAATTTGGTTTTTTTAATAGCGTTTTATCTCTGCCTGGGCCTTCCCCAGCCCTCTGTTAGCTCCAATCCCTTGTTCCGCAGCACAGGCACGAGGAAAAGCCCCATTCCGGGAGCAGGGATGCTGAACTGGCCGTTTTGGGTACATTCACATTTGGATCAGCTGCCCAGCTGCAAATGAGATAAATGTGCAGAGCAGAACTAGGGCAGTAAATGCTCAGAGCAACTTCGGACCTGACCCTGCTGAGCCTGGGCTGCTGCAGGCGCCCGCCTGTGGCTCGGGGAGCTGATTCCAGGCTCCGTGTCACCGGATCCGCCTGGTGACAAGGGATGAAGGGACAGAGCTCTGCTCAGCTCCACAAAATGGAGCTTGGAAAGGGATGGAACGACTCCCCAGAAATTTGTGGGAGAAAAAGACAAATAGGGAGGGAAAGCATTTAACTCCAGTGGTTGATTGTATCAGTGCAAGATCAAGCGGTTCTAAATTGGTGAAGAATTAATTTAGGGTGGAAACTGGGGAAAGGTTCTGACCAGGTGATGGGTGGAAGTTTTTCCCTGGGGAAAGGGAAGTGACAGGTGGAGACCAGGAGCCTGGCAGGGTCCAGGAAGGAGCTCAGTGGGTTTCAAAGAAATCACAGAATGGTTTGGGTTGAAAAGGGACTTTAAAGGTCATTTCATTCCACCCCCTGCCATGGGCAGGGACACCTTCCACTACCCCAGGGTGCTCCAAGTCCTGTCCAACCTGGCCGTGGACATTTCCAGGGATGGGGCAGCCACAGCTTCTCTGGGCAACCTGTGCCCTCACCACCCTCATAGTAAAAAAATCTTTCCTTATATCCAGTATAAATCTTCCATTTTTAGTTTAAAACCAGCTCCCCTTGGCTTATCACAACAGTCCCTGCCCAATACCCGTCCCCACCTTTCCTACAGGTCCCCTTTAAGGACTGGAATTTTACAGAGGTGTTTGTGCTGCTGGACATGAAACCACCAAACACAGGGAGATTTATCGGGAATTTGAGCCAGCCTGAAGGATCTGGAGAGAGATGATCCATTTTTGTGTGAATTATGGTGAGTTTTTATCCCTTCACCCCTGGTATCTGTGAACAGAGCTCTGACCTTCCAGGCCTGGGAGCCGGGATTCGCTGTCTGCATGGGACAGCAGGGAATGTCACCTCCAGGGAATGTCACCTGCAGGAATGGCAGCGCACCCCTCAGCCGCTGGGCGTGGAGCAACCGTGTGCCAGCTGTGGATCCTGGTTCTCCTTTCCCTCTCCCAGAGATGCTTCCTGGCTCTCCCCACTCCTTCACCACCACCCGTCCCCTTCACTACTCCTTCCCTTCCTTTGTCTCTTCCTTCCCCTCGCTCCCAACCCCTTTTCCTCATCTGCTGTTTCCCTTCCCTCGGAGGAGGTAATTTTGCTGCCGTGTCCTGCGCATCCATCACCGGCACAGCCGCGCTCCCGGCCCCTTCCCTGGGACTCGGCTCTTGCTGGAGGATCTGCCAGTAAATTGCTTGGATGGCGAACGAGCACCTGGGCTCATTACAGCCGAGTCGGGGACATGGTAATTACCTGCCTGCGAGGGAGCGGGGCGGGCCCTGCCGGAGAGCGGCACCGCCGGCCCGGGAATGCTCACCGGGGTGGATACAGGCTCAGGGACAGGCCAGCGCCGGGGGAGACCTCAGGGACAGGGAGACGGGGAACTGACGCCTGAGGCAGAGCCTGCCCCACACCCCGAACCCTGAACCCCTGCAGCCCCTCACGGGGGGAGTGTCGGGATTTTCGGCAGCTCCGGCGCACGGAGGGATTTTCCAGCTGGGGTGGGCTGTCAGGACCCGCCCCTGGTTCTTCCCTTGTGCCTCCCGAGCAGCTTTGCTCAGGCCCTGGAGAGGAGGATGGTCGGGACACGCTGCCTGTCCAAGGGCACTGCCGGACACGGGATTTGTCCTTCCCTTCCCGCGGCCGGCGGGGAACGGGGGGAGGTTATGGTCTCCTTCTCAAATGACAGCTTTCTGCTGAGCAGTTTGTTCTCTCCTTGAGGGCGGCTGCTGAAGGGCTGCCAGGCTGGGTGGTGGCCACTCTCCCTCTGCTGCTCCTCTCTGAAGGATTTCAGGAGCATCCTTCGTCCTGGAGCGGCTCCCCCCGTCGGGGAGAGCACCAGCCCAAGGCTCCGCCGGGCCGGCGCGGGGCCAGCTCCCCCCAGGACAGGTTTTAGCCCAATTTCCAGCCCCGGTGCCACAGACACCATCTGCCAGGGCCAGCCCGGCGTGTCTCACAGTCCCCCTCAGCCCCCGGCCCCCGGCCCCCCCCGCCCCGTCTCTCGGCGGTGGCTGGGGCTCGGTTTTCCAGCGCTGCTGGGCACACGCCGCACCCCCAGAGTGTCCATCTGTCCTCCAGTAATAACTTGGAGTCTGCTGCCTAATTTTAACCAAATCTGACAGCTCTTTCGAGCACGTCGTTCCAGCACGTCTCCAGCGAGACAGATGCATGGTAGCGAGGCAGCTTCCGATGGGAAGCTCCAACGCTCAGGGAAACGTCAGGAGGGATTTGAGGCTGAAACTGCTTTTTCCGGGCCGGGGAAGGAGCTGTGCGGGGATGGACCTCTTCTGCCCCACGGCCGGACTGCGTCAGGGCCCCCCACGGGGCAGGAACTTAAACGGGGTCTTTGGAAAAGGACAAAGTGTGTCAGCTTTCCCGCAGCCCCCTCTGCGCTGTCCCAGCCCCCCGCCCGTCTGTCAGCTCCTTTCCCCGGCCCGGGCGTTCTTCAGCACCAGCCTATTCCTCGGTGATGAAACGGCCACTCAGCCGCTGCCGGCAAGAGACAGTGACCTTGTGTGTCCCCTCTCGGTCTCCTGGAACAGCAGCTGAAAGATGGGGACAAGGTCAGTGACTCCTGCCGGCAGGTTTATTGCCGAGGAGGGGCGGGAGCTCGGCTCCAGGTTCAGCCTCCGGCGCTGCCGGGGCCGCTGCCGAGGTTCCACCAGCACACACAGAACCAGCCCTGCACCTCCCCGGCTCGGGGGTGCTCCAGGACGACGGGGAGCAGTGTTCCACCGCAAGGGCACGGGGCTGATATGGGATGGAGGGCTGGATTTGTCTTTATTCCCTCCATCCCTCCGTGTTTGTTTTTCTCCACCCTCGTGGCCGCTGCACCGCGGTGGTGAGGGGAGCATCCCCCGGCCCCGTGCGGGGCAGCAAGGTCAGGGACCACCCCGTGGCTCTGTCCCGTTCTCTCTCCCTCATCCTTCGTCTCCCATTGCGTCAGGATGAGCTCAGCCCTCCCTCGCCCGCGGGCGCGGTGTCGGCAGCGGTGGCCGGGGTGGAAAATCTCTCCGGCTCCTCCAGGTGGGAACTGGGTCAGCCGGAGCGACGGGAGCGGTGGGAGCGATGGGAGCGATGGGAGCCGGGCCGGCACTCGCGGCACCGGGCCGGTGATTCAGAGGGTGCCGGCTGCTCCCTCTGAGCCAGGGTTGATTCAGCAGGGCCGAGGAGCTCTGCTGCTGCAGGCCCGGCCTTTGGGCCACCCCCTTTTCGCTGGAAAAATAAAGGATGGGGTATTTTTTATAGTTTAAAGGATTGCTTTTATGTTAGAGAGGGAGTGAGAATCCCAGAGCAGCAGCCACACATCCGGCACATCCCTGGGAGCGCTGGGCAGCTCCCTGTGCCCGTGCTGCCTCTGCTCCGCCTGGAGCATATCCACCATCCTGGGAAAACTGGAATTGCAGGAGGCCTCGGGAAGAGCAAAGGCCTGGTGCTGGCAGTGGTGGTCTCTGGCGCGTACCCCGAGGTGCCATCACACACTCTGAGGTGTCACCGTGCACCCTGAGATGCCACCGTGCACCCCAGGGAGCCGCAGCGTGACCTCCGTATGTCACAGCGCAGGAGTGTCCCCTGTGGGACCTCCCCTTCCCGGCCACTCCGTCACCCACAGATCCAGACACTGCCGTGACAGGGCCTTGGGGACAAATACCCTGTTTGCAACAAAATCCTGCTTCAAAGAGTTCCCAGCACCCCTGTGATATAAAAAGAACTCGCCCGTCTGTAACAGTATTAAATCCATCACCGGGAGATTAAATTCTAAAGGGATTTTGGCTTTCAATATAAACAGCAGATTCTTAAGTGCCTCTTCATTTTCTGCGTTTAGGAAAGACACAGAAAGGCCTAAAATCCTCCCAAATCCCTTGGCATGGCTGAGCCCGGAGCGGCGCTGGGCGCTGGCGCTCCCGGGAGCTGGTTCGTGACTCCCCGCGCTGACGGGGCTGCGATTCCTGACCGACCACCTCGGGAACCGGAGAGCTGGAAGGTCCCCAGTTCCCTCGGGGCAGCGGCGCGGCAGAAACACCAGGAGAATTCCGGCTGCACCCGGAGCTGCCTGTCTGGAGCTGCGGAGACGGGGAAGGAGCGGGGGAGCTGCTGCGGAGGGGGAGCGGGGGCTGCAGAGCGGGCACGGAGCATCCCGCAGGATGAGGGAGGTGCGGGGCAGCTGCCCCCGGGGCAAGGTGGGAGCTGCCACGTTCCTCCCGAATCCGGCTGGAAATTTCCCGAGAGCCGAGCACATCCCAGACAAGGCCGGAATGACGAAGCCCTGACGAGACACCAGCCCGGGGACAAATTCCTGCTCAGCCTCTTTGTCTTCGGCTGGGTGTGGCCCCGGGCCGGAAGGGAGGGCACGGGGTGCGGCCCCCGCTGTCTGGGGGTGCCTCCCGTGCCCCGCTTTCATCTCCCCCACCCCCAGCACCGCTGGTTGGAGGTGATGGGCTCAACACTTCCCTGCAGGAGCTGAGCTCCCAGACACTGCCCCCGGGCAAGGTGAGCCCGGCTGGCTCCCATCCCCTGAGTCACTCCGGGCTCACGCGGCACTGGCAGCGGCGAGGGCAGAGCTGGCAGTGCCACCTCATCCGACACCGCCTGGGAAGCCACCAGGGAAGCATCTGGAACACGGCAGCGGAAGAGGTTTCTCCCCTGGCCACTGCTTTGTTCATCTTCTGACTTCTCAGAGGAGTGCCTTGAATTGGTTTAATTTTATTTTCTTTTATTAAATTTCACTTACAAGTTTTTTTTTGTAAAACTGAAAACTGACACTAAAACTGCAGCAATTCCCCATGGTCCCATCTCAGCCCGTGTGGCCAAGATTCTCGCTGTCCTTGTCTTGGATACTCCAATGGTCCCCCAGCAGCAGAAGCCAGTGTGGAGGCTCGGGGTGTTCGTTTGAATTTTTTGGAGGTGGGTGATTTTTTCAGGGATTCTCCCTCATCTTTTCCTGCCAAAGCCACCCCTGCTGCCCCAGTGCTTCATTCCATGCTGGAACCACCCTTGGCTCTGGCTCACAAGCAGTGAGGGGTTAACGGAAACGCTGCTTTGAAGGTGATTTCTCCTTTATTAAAAAATCCCCAACCAAAGCAATGTAATTCTGTAGGAAAATAACCCAGCCGGGGAACGAGGAACCACCCGAAGGCTCACGCTGGCTCTGAACTCCTGCTCTCCCCAACTCCAGTATCTCGCTGTGCATATTTGCCATAAAAGCAGCCACAAAGAGCTGTTGGGTCATGTAAAATCCTGCCCCAGTGGCCACAGCCCACGGCAGCCGTGCCCTGAGCCACGTTATCCCAGCCGGCACCGCTTCCCGGGCACGGCACAGCTGGAGCTGCCTCACAGCCCGGAGAGTCCGGAGGGATGGGGAGTGGGCTGGGGGGGCCGGGCCTGCCCGATGGACAAGGGAGACCTGTCCGTGGAGATGCTGCTTCTCGTGGAGAGACCGAGCTTGGTGCAGCTGGAACGGGGATTTGTGTTGGAGCTGGATCCTTGTCCATCCTGTGGTGGGAATGGAGAGCCCTGTCCACCTCCCCAGCAGCAAAAGGAGGCAAACATGACCTGTAAGGTACAGGGTTTATGTTCTGGAAGTGTTCCAGGACGGGTTGGATGGGGTTTGGAGCAACCTGGTCCAGGGGGAGATGTCCCTGTCCATGGCAGGGGGTGGCACTGGATGGGCTTTTAGGTCCCTTCCAACCAAACTCCTCCTGTGATTCATTCTAGGATTTTGTGATTCATTTTATAGTTGCATGGTTCTCTATAAACAAACCCTTCTGAAATCTTCCTTACGAAGTCTAAAATATCAACAGACTTATTTACCCTCCAACTCCTCCTCCGTACCAAACACTGAAATATGAATTCCGTTCCTCCCTGTTACAAAACACGACACGAAGTGGGAATTTGTTCTCCCAATCCCCACCACTATTAAAAAATAAATGCATGAATTTGCATCTCTCTTCCCTCACACACCTCAGCAATAAACCAAGATACCTCTTTATATCATCTTTCCCCTCTTTCCTGTCTTCAGTATCTGAGGGGTCACAGCAGGGCCACTTCTACAAAATGAAAACCTCTCTAAGACCAAGCAGTTCAATCCCCCCCAGCAAGCTCCAGCTTCCAGGTAAACCCGGGCTCTGGTCCCTCCCTGTGGCATCGGGGGCTGAAACAGCAATTCCAAAGCCAGAAGCAGCAAACCCAGTGCTGGGATGTGCTGGGAGCTGTTTGCAATCAACCGCAGCGCCGGAGTCGATGCACATGAAATGGATTTGGAGCAATTATGGAGAGCGGAGAAATTAGTAAAGAATCAGAGGCTGTTCCTGAACAATTCCCAGGCAGGAAGAAAGAGAAAAAAGGGCAAAATGCTTGGAATAAGTTGTTTGCTATAAATAGTCTGCCCAGTTTGAGGAGCTGGTGACAAACAGCGGCGGGGGAAGGCGAGGATAATGCAGCACAAACTGTACTTTGTTCATTTATCTGACAAGTGTAGCTAAGTTTTAATTATTTATGATTAGACTTCATAATGTGCTCGCACATGTTCTGAGGAATATTTTCGGCTTGGTAATCTGAGCCCTCGCTCCAGCACTGTCCGGGCTCTGAAATCCCCGCAGCATCGCAGGAAATTCAGGAGCTTCCACGCACGCACGGGGACTCCACGCGGATCATCCCATCCCGCTGTGTTTGTAACCCAGGTAAGGCCCGGGACGCTGGAAAACCCGGAATTGTGAATCTGACAATACGCCTTTAATCTTTGTCACTTCACATGCCAAATCCCAGAAGTGCTGAATTATTAAGTCTAAAGTTCCAAAATAAACTCGCACTCCGAAGATTATTTCCATATAATTTGAAATTTCCTGCTCTAATAACTCCTGCTCTGGGTCTGTCTCCTGCTCTAATCCTGTTTGGAGAGGCTGAGCCCAGCCCTGGGCTGGGCTGAACCCCTGGGGTGGGCTCACCTTCCCCTTCCCTCCCCAGATAAACCCCCAGCCCCCCAGCTGCTGACGGCTTAATTATTGCCTGGGATAATTAGCACGAGGAACCAGCCCGAGTCCTCTCCAAAGTCATTTCACTGAGGAAATCAATCTGATCCCTCCCAAAGGGCTCCACTGCCAAACTTAATTCCAAATAATTGAACGGAAAACTCCTTTAATGTTTCAAAGGGGGAAATGTGAGGAGGTGGTGACCGGGTCCTGGCACCCTCTGGGTGCCCACTGGGATTGGGCAGCCCCTCACAGGGACCCCAGGATCGGGCAGCGCCCTGCAGAAATCCCAGGATCAGACATCCCCTCACAGGGATCCTGGGATCGGGCAATCCCTTGCAGGAATCCCAGGATCGGGCATCCCCTCACAGGAATCCCGGGATCGGCATCCCCTCACAGAGATCCTGGGATCAGTATCCCCTCACAGAGATCCTGGGATCAGGCATCTCCTCACAGAGATCCTGGGATCGGGCAACTCCTCACAGGGACCCCAACTCCTTGGGGCCGTGCTCCTCGAGGGCTTGAATCCCCCTCTGTGCCTGCTCCAGTAACCCCAGTCCCACCAGAGGATGCTCCAAAGGCTGTGGAACGTCCATGGGGCTGGAGTTCCCCAGGCAGGGAGCAGCAGGAGGTGCTGGGTGGGTGCCGTGGGCTGTGGGTGGGCGCAGGGAAGGATTAGACCCAACCAAAGCTATTTTTGCCATGAAAAGGAAAACCGTGCCTTTGCTCCCTGGATTATGGATCTGTGTGTTTTTCCCCCTGCAGTAACTGGAGAATAGAAATAAAATACTGAATTATTAACTCTAATTACCCCCAGAATTACTTCAATAACAGTGCAATTTCACAGACGGCTGCTGCGAGGACAATATACAGGGATAAAAGGAGGAGAGAATCCACTTCCACCACAGGAATGTTTGCAATTTATTATTTTCACATTAACCCTTCTTTTTTTTTTCGGTTTCCTCATCTTTTCCTTTGCGGTGGTCAAATTTCAAACTCTCCGAAGCATCATCCTGATGTGTGGCTTTGTTTCAGGAGTATCCCGAGCCCTCCAAGCTGCAGAGCTGGGCTGGAGACTGCACAGGGATGAAGCCACGGGGGTGGAGAGGCAGGGATGGAGCTGCGAGGTTGGACCAGCAAGGATGGAACCCCAGGGATGGATGGCAAGGATAAAGCTGCAGGGACACAGAGGGAGGGATGGAGGGGCAGGAATGAAGGCCCAGGACTGAAGCTACAGGGATGGAGCAGCAGCAGTGGAGCAGAGGTTGGAATGGCAGGGATGGAGCTGCAGGGATGCTCCTGCCCTGCATCCTTCCCTGCTCTGCTGCCCATCCCAGCAGCTGGGTCTGGGAGCTCCCAGCTTTTGGGGGATCTGCTGCCTCAGCAAGGTTGGGGACACACTCAGAGCAGAGTTTCCTCCAGCTTTCCTGGGTTTTGTTCCAAATCTAGACCCGATCCCACTGAATTCCAGACGGGAGCCTGTATTGAGGCCAGGCAGTCGGTCCCCTCCTCCCTCGGTGCAGGTGTAGCTGATTTGATTTTCATTCCCTTCCTGAGTTTGCACGGGCTCTGGGAAGGTTTTCCACAACGATAAACTTTGGGAACTTGGAAAAATGAGCCCTGAAACAGGGGAATGTTCCCTGGTGCTCGTGGTCCAGCTCCAACAGCAGCACTGGGACAGGAAGAGCCTCTCTCCTCGCTGGGACTGGGGATGCCTGGCACTGCCTTGCTGGTGCCTTTCCCCACACAGCTGCATTTGGGGTATCCAAGCCCGTTTTCCATGGGATTTGAAGCAGGTGCTCCTGCTCCCAGCCTGGCTCTCTGCTGGGTACCCGGGCACGAGCAGCACTTGGCATGGCCGGGATGCTCGGGCACCATTCCCAGGCAGGTTAATCCCGAGCAATCTGCGCTGTGCTCGGCTGCTCCGGACCTGAACCGCAGCTCGGGGCCGTGTCCTGCAGCTTTTCACAAGCATTAAATCAAAGGGGGCTCCTGGAAGGGGGAAGGGGAGGAGAGGGAAAAAATGCACTTTCCACTGGAATGTGCCCAGCCGGATAACTCAAAGCAGGAGCAGCCGGTGGCAAGCAGGCAGCTGGCAAGGGGCTGGAGGGGCTGGCATGGCCCGGGCCTGACCTGCCAACAGCCTCTCAGTGCTGGATTCAGGGAAAAGGAGAATCCACACCAAAAACACGGTGACTTGGAGAGCAGCTCTGTGCTCTTCGCTCTGTGCCTGCGGCTTGGGATTGGGAATGCGGCATCTCCACGGGGCAGGGAGTCAGTGCACTGTGACCCAGTGGCAGGGGACAGAGCTGACGGGGGGTGACAAGGTGGGAAGGTGGAGGGAGCTGCGTGAGGGTCACAGGGTGGGTGATGGCACCACAGAGGGCCAAATCAGCCTTGGAAAGGCTTTGGGGAGGGATGGGATCCAGGGACCCATCCATGGGGGAGCAGGATGGGAGAAGTCACAGAATCTTGGCATGGTTTGGGTTGGGAGGGACCTTAAAGCTCATCCCATTCCACCCCTGCCATGGGCAGGGACAGCTTCCACTAGCCCAGGTTGCTCCAAGCCCCGTCCAGCCCAGCCTTGGACACCTCCAGGGATGGAACAGCCACAGCTGGGCAACCCAGCTTATCCACAACCACATCCAAACCCTTTTCTGGGATGAAGCCTGGATCCCACCTCCACGCCCATCCTGAGCTGCTGGGGACCGTTCCGGTGTCCTGGTGCAGTGTCCCCGCGGGTGGGATAACGCTGGCAGTGCCGCCCAGAGCAGCTCGTTGTGCCCCACAGCCGCGTGCCGTCGGTCACCGCGTCCTCCCCTGGGGACACCTCCCAGCCTGGCACTGGGCACCCTACCTGGGGCTGCCCTCTCTGCTCCTGTGTTACCTCTCCAGCTCCCATCCTGGCTCCCGGCAGGTCCCAGGGTCTCTGGATGCCGAATGAGCCACGCGGACCGGGACAGATCCCACCCACAGGCAGGTTCCGGCATCTCCGATCCCTGATTCCATCCTCTGTGTGCTGCTGGCTCCAGTGAGGAGCGGGAAGAGAGCGGCAGGTTCCCCTCTCGGCATGCCGGCCCTTCCCAGGCTGCTCGTCCCTCTTGCCAGCAAGCACTCCAGTGGAGAACATCCAGCTTTTCCCTGGGAGCAGACACTCGGGCAGGGATCAGCTCTTTGAGGAGCTGGCTCGGAGACAGGAAAGGAAATCCCCGGACTCTGGCAGGCTGCTGCCGGAGCGCTGCGAGCTCCGCACTCCAGGGCTTTTGGGGAGTTTGCTCTTCTTTCCATGGTTTTGCTTTCATCTGCTGGGGAGCAGCTGCTGTTCCTGAGGACACGGCTGCCTCCGGGAACTTTCTGCATGGAGACCAAGGGAGCAGCTCTCCCTCTCTGCCCGTGTTCCCGCTTTCCAAATGGAAGAGAAAATTCACTTTACTGCCTTTCCTGGCGTTTCTTCCCCCAAAGCTGGCTCAGCACCTCCTGCGGCACCCTCCCCAGAGCAGTTCCCATTCCCAAGGTCTTCCCAAGGCTGCTCCGGCCACGCCGTTACCTCTTGGAATGCTGTGTGCCGCCTTCCCGCAATCCCTGCCGGCCTCACTCCATCATCCTTTTGCCACCAGGAAATCATTGTGCCTGATAATGCATTAAAGCAATTGTTATTTCAATGATCGTGCTCATATTTCCCTCTTTGTTTTCCTGCCAGGCTTGAGGGGAAACCTCAGCAGATAAATCAGGGCTGGGAGCAGGTGTGGGAGCAGCTTTTCCCGTGCTGCTGGGATCACATGGATGCTTTGAAGCACAGACCACTGGCTCCAGCAACACCTGCACGGATCCCCGGAGGGATGGCATTCCCGGTGCCCTACAGCCACCTCTGTCACCCCAGAGCTGCTCTCCTGTCCCTTTCTCCCACCCCTGTGACCTCCCTGTGTGGGGCAGGGGACGGGGCTGAGCTCCCACCATGGGGCTGGGCTGCCTCTCCCTCTCCGGGGTCCACAGCAGGAATGTGGTGGTCCTGGGATGGGTGGGAGCAGTGGGATCTGCCCCAGGATGCTGCAGGATGCTGCTCTCCTGGGAAAAAGCAGCTGCTTTGGGGGGCAGGAGCCCTCCAGCCTGGGAACCAGCGGGGCAGGGGGAGGCACAGAGTGCCCAGACGTGCTCCCTCAGCTTCCCCAAGGCTGGGAGCTCTCCCAAGGCCGGAGCACTCAATGGGAGCTTTCAATCCTTCCCTCCCTGTCCCTCCTTGCTGTGCCCCGCAGCCAAGCCAGAACCCCCCCTTTGTTCCCTTTTTAAAAATAAATCATTTTGGGATGAATTCCATGCCAGTGAACAATGCCAGCCCGGCCGTGGCAGGGATGTAAGGGTCCATTATTCCATGGGGATGAGGGGCAGCCGCAGGCAAAGCAGCTCCCGGGATGCTGAGCACCCTGCCCTGCTCCACTGTGGAAGGGATGTCCCCTCCCCGGGAGCTGCTGCCACCTCCCCTGCACTGCTGGGGGGACCCCAGCCTGCGCCCCATGAACTGGGACCCCCTCAGCTCCTTCCAGCCAGAGCCTGGCATTGCTTACTGGGAGGGACTGGGATGCCCCGGAGGAAGGACTGAGACTGCGAGGCAGGGTGGAGGGGGAAAGGGGCCCATTCCCAAAACACAGATAGCTTTGATAATTAGCCAGGACTGAGAAGGGGAATGATGAAAGGTGGGAAGGATTTGTTTAAGCATGGGGTGTTTTATTGCTTTCCTCACTCAAAGTTGCTCTTTAAAGTGGTTGGAAGATTTTTGCTCTTGTTTTGCCTCAGATGTTGAACTGTAATTACACCAACGCACCAAAATACCTGGAATATGAATAAACCATGGAAAAGCTGCTCCCAGGGATTCATTCTGCCCTGAGCTCTCCCACCTCGCTGCTGCACAGGGGGTCCTGGTGGGACCCAGCTCAGCCTGGGGGTGCCAGCACATTCTGGTGATGCCCATGGGCAAAGCCAAGGCTGGGCAGATCCTGGAGATAACGGGATGAAAGTTAGGGAGGACCTGGGGGGAAATTTGCCACCCTCTTCCAGCCCAGAATTGCTGGGATCCTTCACCATCCTCTTCCTCACGGTTGTGCCTGGAGGCAGCAGCAAGACTGAACACAAGCGGTGTTTTCTGGAAGCTGGAGCTCCTCTTCCCGGCCCCTCCATCCCCTCCAGCTGCTGCAGTCCAGGGATGGGGGACAAAGCCCTGTGGCACAGGACACCCCCAGCCCGGCACGCTCAGCCTCCACACACCTCCTTCCCAGCCACAATTATGGAAGAGATCATTCCAGCCCGTGCATGCTAATTGTGGCAGAGCTCCTATCCCAGGAGGAAATCTCAGCAGTGGCTCATGGTTTGTGCCCCTTCTCCTCGCGGCCCACGGGGCTGTGGTTGAGTTTTCCAGGTCGGGGAGCCAGGGCAGCGATGCTGCTCACCTGGGGCTGGCTGCTCCCACCAGGAATGGCTGGAGCAGGCAGGGGACCAGCAGGGATGGGGGGACCGTCATCGTGTGGCCAGGGGCTGCTTGGCTCAGCCCGTCCCAGCTGGGATCCCGAGGGATGAGGATCTGGGGAATCTGGGGGGTCTGAGGTGTGGGAAGGGGCAGGATGGGGTGGTGGGGAGGTGTCAGCTCCACTGGGGAGAGCGAGATATCCTGGCTTGGCTTGGCAGGCAAGAAACAAGGAGAGGAGGAGAGGCAGGATGCTGCCACATTTCCCTGGCAGCCCTGACCCAGGAATTCTCCTGTTATCGATTATTTTTATGGATTTATTATTCACAGTCCTCCATAAGTGCTCAGGGTTTTATAGGCAAACAAAGCCTGTGGGCGATGCCCCGAGGCACAGCATTCCCATCAACAGCTCTGACAGCTCCCAGGCCTTCCCAGGGCTGCCCCACTCAGCCCCTTCCCATACACTGAAGGGAATGGGGACATTCCTTTCAATCCCAGATGGGGAATGGGGATCCCGGCAGTCAGGGGAGCCCAGCTCAGCGCCGCTCGCTGCAAACCAGGGCGATGCTGTAGAAGGCTGGGTAGGAAAGAGCCCAATTAAGATAAAATCACAGGAAACTGATTATTAATTAGCAAGTAATTAGTTATCTCTGTGCCATCTGGAGGGCTGAATCTGCCTGTGTGGCACACGAGTGTCTGCTGGGTGTCCCCCACCACGCAGCTGCCCTGTGTCACTGGTGGAGGCCCTCGCTGGAGCCCAGACCTCCTCTGGAATCTCTGCTCCAGGCACTGCTCTCTCTCTGTGTCTCAGGAGGAGGCACAGAGGCATCTGATGCTGCATTGTCCCTATTTTTTCTGGGTTATTCTGCCAGGCTGTGAAGAGAGAGCTCTCCCATGGGCGCATCCTTGGTGCAAGGGGACCTGAGATACCGAAGAGCTCAGAGCTGGAGAATCCGGAATGGTTTGGGTTGGAAGGGACCTTAAAACTCATCCAGTTCCACCTCCTGCCATGGGCAGGGACACCTTCCCTATCCCAGGTTGCTCCAAGCCCCGTCCAACTTGACCTTGGACACTTCCAGGGATGGGGTAACCATGAGCATCTTTTGCTGGGAGCTGGAAGAGCCAACACTCAGCCTCTTCCCGAAAGAAAGGCTCACCTGTGCTGAAGTGTTTTAAATTTTCAGCCTCAAGCTTCAGGGTGGGGCAGAGACCCCAAAGCCAGGAGTCTCCCCTTTTGCTGCTGAGGTTTGTGGGGGCTCAGCCCCTCGCCAGAGGGTGCCGTGTCCAGGAGCAGCCGTGCTGTGCCATGGAATTGAGTGTGCTCATCCCTACACGGCTCATTCTCCATCCTCCCTGCGTTCCAGAAGTGCCACCAGGCCTGTGACTGCCAGCCCCTCCTCTCTGTGGCCTCTCAGCCTCCCTCAGCCTCATCCCAGCTCCCTCAGCCTCCCAGGAGTGCTGGGAGAGGCCAGAGATTTCCACACACAGCAGTGATCGATGCCACAGCTCCTGAGAGTACCCAGGGAGCGGGAGGGGAGCCACAGCCAGAGGGTCTCATTTCCCTCACAGGACTTCTCTGGAGGGGATTTGTCTGGCAAACAGCACCAGTAAAAACCTGAAAGTTTTCCTCAAAGGAATAAAAGGCTTGGAAGACAGAAAGAATACAAACACTATCCAGAGGGTTTGGGTGTTCCAGGCGAGTTGCAGCCCATATCCCATCTCGTGGGGCTGGAGCTGTGTCCCATAAGCACGGACACTGTGTGGGGCTGGTGGGACAGGATGGGATTCCCTGGCCAGGGAAAGCTGTGCTCTGGTTTTCTGGCTCCATTGCTCAGCTCTTGGATGCTGGGAGCATCATCTGACCCTTTCCCACCCTTGGGAGACACCGGGGAGGTTTTCCTGGGGGTGGCTCCTCCTCCATGGCTGTGTGACCCACAGGGCCAGGACGTGGTGCTGCCACGGCTGTGTGGCCCACAGGGCCAGGACGTGGTGCTGCCAGAGCTGTGTGACCATGGGGCCAGGACGTGGTGCTGCCGTAGCTGTGTGACCATGGGGCCAGGACGTGGTGCTGCCACGGCTGTGTGACCATGGGGCCAGGACGTGGTGCTGCCGTGGCTGTGTGACCCACGGGGCCAGGACGTGGTGCTGCCATGGCTGTGTGACCACGGGGCCAGGACGTGGTGCTGCCGTGGCTGTGTGACCACGGGGCCAGGACGTGGTGCTGCCATGGCTGTGTGACCACGGGGCCAGGACGTGGTGCTGCCGTGGCTGTGTGACCCACGGGGCCAGGACGTGGTGCTGCCATGGCTGTGTGACCACGGGGCCAGGACGTGGTGCTGCCGTGGCTGTGTGACCACGGGGCCAGGACGTGGTGCTGCCATGGCTGTGTGACCACGGGGCCAGGACGTGGTGCTGCCGTGGCTGTGTGACCCACGGGGCCAGGACGTGGTGCTGCCATGGCTGTGTGACCACGGGGCCAGGACGTGGTGCTGCCGTGGCTGTGTGACCACGGGGCCAGGACGTGGTGCTGCCATGGCTGTGTGACCACGGGGCCAGGACGTGGTGCTGCCGTGGCTGTGTGACCCACGGGGCCAGGACGTGGTGCTGCCATGGCTGTGTGACCACGGGGCCAGGACGTGGTGCTGCCGTGGCTGTGTGACCACGGGGCCAGGACGTGGTGCTGCCATGGCTGTGTGACCACGGGGCCAGGACGTGGTGCTGCCGTGGCTGTGTGACCCACGGGGCCAGGACGTGGTGCTGCCAGAGCTGTGTGACCCACGGGGCCAGGACGTGGTGCTGCCAGAGCTCTGCATTTCGGCAGCTCTGGAGCTCTGCTCCTCCTGCCCCGTTCCAAGGCCTCCTGCAATAAAGACAGTCCTGAACCAGAGCCAAGGAGTTGTCTTTGGCTCTCCCTGTGGTAACAACTTGGAGGACTTGAGGCCTTCGCAAGACCTTCCCAAGGTTTGCTAATGAACCCCTCCCCGTGCCACACATTTCATCACAGACCCGGAGAGAAACCACACGAGTCCACGGAGAGGCATTTCTGCTGCTCCAGAGACGGCAAAAATGCTCCCATGCAAATGTGTCTGGGTTTTCCTTCCATTTTGGAGCCCAAAGCAGCTCTGTGCCTCCCATTTTCTGGTTGCCAGAGCTGCCCTGGGCAGAGCAGGAAAGCTGAAGCTGTGGATTGTCTTTCTTCTGGGAAGAAAACAGGAGGGAGCAGCTGACTTGGGACTCGGAGGGAATCAAAGCCCTACCCAAAGGGAAGGGGGGAGCCGGGCCTCTTTCTGTCAGTCTCTGAATTATCTCTGGGTCCCTGAGGACATCCCCAAACAGGACACTGCAATGGGATTTTTCCTGTCTCCCCACAGCAAAGCACACACTGGCTGAGGGTAACTCTGTGTCCTTGGTGTCACCTCAGTGGTGTAATGAGCATCCGCTGGGCAGGCAGAGCCCCCTGTGTCCTCCTGCTCATGGACACTGTCAGACCCACATCAGCCTTCCCAAGCTCCGCAGGTATCCCGCCACTGTGCATCCATGGGATCCCTCCATGCTCCTCTCCACCTGCTGTGATTCCCCACTCCAGGGACTGAGCCCTGGCTGGGGTCCCCTTGTGACGTCCCTCACAGGGGAGGGTGCACAGAGGATTCCAGGGAGTCACCTGCACCTTCCCCACACTTGTGCTAAAGGAGTAACAGGAACCTGAAGCTGGATCCACATCTTACGGAATAACAATCTAATATTTTCTATCAGTTAGTCTTCTCCTTGACTCTGTGGCTGGTCTGTACCTGGCTGATTATTCAGCACCTTCTTCCTCTCTTCTGGAGAGGGAACAGTCATGGAATCACGGAATGGTTTGAGTTGGGAGGAACCTTAAAGCCCATCCTCTTCCTGCCGTGGGAGGGGACACTTTCCATAGAACAGGTTGTTCCAAACCCCATCCACTCTGGCGTGGATGAAGGTCAGTCTGGGAGATGAAGCTCCGGGATCATGGAGACACACACAGAGGCCTCTCCTGGGTTCCAGAGGGAGGATGAGGCAGCCATTCCCTGTCACTCCCTGACTTCTGGGCTCAGGAAGGCCCTTGCTGCCCATCTGTGGGAATCCAGAGTGGAGCAGCTGAAGGAAGATCACGGAACAGAGGAGGAGAAGGTGCAGCTCCAGGTGCTGGGAGATGCTGGTGTGAACCTCCTTCTCCTTCATCCCTGTCTTCATCCACAACGGATCAGCCGTTTCCTGCTCTGCCTTTAATTCATGCCATTTGCAGCATCTGAGTCCTGCCAAAGTGGTCTCGAGACCTAATTCCTATTTATTACTCCTTTTGAAAGAGAGGAACTGCTCCATGAATACTGAATATCCAGAGAGATGGAATGATGCCACCAGAATTCCCTCAGCCTGGCGAGGATGAGGTTTGAAAATCCCAGGTGGAATCCTGCCCCACCCCTTCTCCAAGTGCTCCAAAATGGCTGAATTTCCGTGCCCATGTTGATTTGCTTCCATTTTTTCGGCTCTCGCTTCACTCCTGATGAGATTTTGCCCTCTGCAAACAGAGCAGGGCAGAGCCACCAGGTGGCTGAATCCATCAAATAAATGGGATCACCAGTGAGCCTGGGCCAGAGCCAGGATCTTCTGTTGATATTTTAATGACGATAAATGCAATTAAGGAGGAGAAAGAGGAGCATTAAATTAAATAAAATAACCAAAGCTTGGAGATTCTGAGCTGGTGGGGTCATGACCCTCTCCTGGTTTTCCATAGGTGAGGGAAAGGTGTTGTTGGACCACCTTCCACCCTCAGAGCTCCTGTCCCATCCATCTGTCCCTCTGTTGCCTGTCCTGGTGGGGAGTGACTAATCCTGACCTTGGTTCTCGCCCATGTTGAGCACAGAGCTGCAGCACCAGACAATCCCAACTCCTCCAACATCCCACCCTGTTGGAGAGGGATACTCAACCTGTGCTCTCTCTCTGCTGTTCCTGTCAGGCTGAGCCTCATCCCAGCTGCTGATGAGACATCCAGCAACTGGTCATCCCACCCCTGGGAAGGTCCAGTGGTCTGCTGGAAGATGCATTTTGCCACGAAGAAGAATTTTACCACGAGGGTGGGGAGGCCCTGGCACAGGGTGCCCAGAGAAGCTGTGGCTGCCCCTGGATCCCTGGAAGTGCCCAAGGCCAGGTAGGACAGGGCTTGGAGCAACCTGGTCTGGTGGAAGGTTTCCCTGCCCATGGCAGGGGTGGAATGAGATGGTCTTTAAGATCACTTCCACCCCAAACTATTTTGATTCCATGATTCCGTGTGATATTAACCGTGCATCTCCAGCAGTGCCCAGGACTGTGGTGGTACCGATGCCCAAACTCACTTGGCTCCTGGAGGAGCTGGAAGAGCCAAGGACATCCATTTCCCAGCTGGAGCAGTGTTATCATCATGTAGGGGGATCACTGGCGGTCCCAAATCACTGTGGGATTGACAGCTTGGCATTTGCTGATCCCACCAGGAGCAGGCACCTTCCCAGCATGGGAGCACCGCCCTTGGACAGAGTGCCTCTGTGTCTGCTGGTGCTGTATCTCCTCGATCTGCTCCTGAGCCTTTCCAGGGGCAAGGACAGGACAAGGGGGTTTTGCTGGGCCCGGAATAATTGCCAGGTTTCCCTCATGCTGGCCTATGTCGTGCTGAGCCACTGCTTCCCATCGGCTCCAGCACTCCTAACGAAGTCCCCCGGGCTTCCCACCTTCCCTCACCCCTTCTGGAACAGTCACTACTCCTGAAGAATTTAAAGCTCCTTTTGTTCAGGACTAAAAGTGCCTGAAAATAATCATTAAAAATTAAATTAAATTAATTGAAAAGTGAGCCATTCCAAGCTGGCTTCCTTCTAGCCCTGACAGATTTTCCATCTGGATTTGCTTCACCTTGGGCTGGGTATGAACCTGCATCTCCCAGAGCTGCCTGGGGGAGGTTTCTTTGTGTAGGGATGTCTTGGGGGATGGTGGTTGTCCCCAGCATGCACATTTCCCATGGCTGCTGGCCACGGGGACACAGCAGAGCAGAAGTGATGGGCCATGGTATCCCAGGAATACCAGTGCTCCAGTCCCGGCTCATCCTCCCCTTCCTAATATGGGCGTCTCTGTCATGGGCAGCAGGACTGAGCCCCATCTCTGGGGCTTTCCATGCAAAACCCAGGGTGAGAAATGCTCCAGCCTGTCCTTGGTTATTTTTTGCCCCATTCAGAAAATTCTAATCCCATCCATGGATTTCCAGGCCAGAAGGGACCACTGTGACCAGCCAGGCTGACCCCCTGCATTCCACAGCCTTGGCAGACACCCCATTGCTTGTGCTCAAATCGAAACACATTTTTGAGAAAGATCCTCAGTCTCCATGAAAAGCCTTTGAGTGATGGAGATCCCACTCTGTCCCCAGGGATTCGTTCCAATGCTTAATTGCTCTGACGGCTCAAAATGTGCTTCTTATTTCTAATCTGGATTTGTCTTGTTTCGGCTTCCAAGGAGGGATGTTGTAATGCCTTTTCCTGCTAGATTAAAGAGCCGGCTGCTATCAGAAATCTCTTCTCCGTGCATATGCTCGTGGCCCGTGAGCAAAGCACCTCTTGGTCTCCTCAATAAACCAAACAGCCGGAGCTTCTTCGCTCTGTCACTGTAATGCACATTTTCCACTGCCTTGACTCACTCCCAGCTCGTTCCTGAACCTGTTCCAAGTTCTCCTGCTCCGGTTGGAAGCGCAGATGAGAGCACTGAAGGCAGCATCCTCCTCATGCCATGTGGCCTGGTAGGGGTGGTTCTCCCTCCCCTTTGTGGCTCAGCCAAGGATGACGCTCCTCTCCCGAGCCTGGATTTGTGCTGCTCCGGCTGCGGGGTCGCGGGGCCTCAGCACTGCCAGCTCTGGGTGTCACGGGAGTGGGACATGGCCAATTGTCCGTGGATGCACTTCCCAGGTCTGCAGGACCCGGCTATTTCAGGTCCAATGAACCGGAGATGCTCCAGACAGGCTGAGCTGTACCCCTGTCTCTGCTGGAGGCTTGGAGAGCTGCCCAGGAGGGGAAAAGCAGAGGGAACCCAACCACCCATGTCCACCCACAGAACTCCCCTTGAATCCTGGCCTTTTCACCCAGTTTCCCAAGTTCGGTGCTGACACGAGGTGAGATTTATAAGGGCCAAGCAGAGCTCGGCAGGGTTTGGTTGGGGTGGCTGTGGGAAAAGGGAGGGGGAGAGGAAGGGCTGGAATTTGTCCAGTTCGTCGTTAAAAGTCAGCGTGGTGGGATTCACCCACTGGCTCATTAGCGCTGGGGCTCTTGGAGCTGTTGGAGCTGTGGGAGCAGCTCCCTGTGAGATTAATCATCTGTGACCCATCCGGGCTGGGCTTTGGCCTCCTTTCCAAAGCCTGTTCTGTTCCTGTTCCCTACCCACTGCTGGCCAGAGGTCAGTATCCCTCTTCCCTGCGAACAATGGAGCCAGGGCTGCGGCAGCCGGAGCAGCTGCTGATGGTTGCCAGCTGTGTTGCCTTAACATCTTCCCATTATCTCCGGCCTGCTGGCTAACCCCATCCTGGGGGAAGCTTCGGCCTGGCTTTGGCAGAGGAAGGAGTCTCCCTCCCAGCATGGAAATTTGGCCGGGGGATGACTCGCTCTGCCCTAAACATCTGCTGCCGGCTTGGCGGGAGCGGGGCTGCAGCTGGCACGGCTGTGGGGTGGTCAGGAACACCCACAGGAACATCCACAGGAGCATCCAGAGGAACACACACAGGAACACACACAGCCTCCCGACGCTGTGCCCTGCCATTCCTGGGGCTGGGACACCAGGCAGAGCCCGGGATGGGGGGCAGAAGGACAGCATATATGGGGGGGCCTTCGCCAAGGGGAAGGCCATTCACCCAGGACATCCTTTCATCCCGTTCTTGAAGGGTCCGAGGACTCCTTTCAGCCCTTTGACAAACTCTGCTCCGTGAGGATCGGACACTCTGGATGGAAGCGCCAGAGCCCGGATCAGTGAAGGGAGGAATTAAGCCCCCGAGCTGGTCCTGACCGGTGAGGCGCAGCATGGGGTGGGACATGGAGCAGCCAGACCAGCAGGGCTGGATAAACCAGCAGCGCCCTTGGCAGACCTGCCCGTGAGGTGCTGCAGGAGCAGGGTGGGAGTGGGAGCAGGGAAGTGGGATGCTGTATGCACGCTGAGGACATAGGGAGCCATCCTAGAATGGTTTCGGTTGGAAGGGACCTTTCAAGGCCACCTAGACCAACCCTCCTGTAGATCAACCTTCCACTAGACCAGAGTGCTCAAAACCCTGCCCAGTCTGATCTTGGATGAGTCCAGGCATGGGGCATCTCCCACCTCTCTGGGCAGCCTGTGCTGGTGTTTTACCCCCTGGCAATGCACAGAGGGGTTTAATCCTCTGAAAATGTGGATGCTGACGGAGCTGCAACACTCCCAGGGCTCCAGAGGCTGTCTCACATGAATGCCATGTGCTCTTGTTATTACAGAGCAGGATGGGATGCGGGAGCTGCTCTGTCCTGCCTGTGCTCCCGGCTCCTGCTGGGGGAGAAAACCTGAGCCCGTGGATCCAGCCCTGTCTCTGGATGTGGCACTTTTCCTGAGTCCCCCTGCATGGCTTTCCAAATCCACGGCTGTGGAGCAGCAGGAGGGAGCGGGGGGGAGGCCGTGCAGAGGGGCCCTGCCAAAGCTGGAGCATGAGAGGGAAAACGAGAGTCCCGAATAATTTGAGAACCTGACCGTCTCTCGCTGTTCAGGTTTTGTGAACATCCTTAACGGAAACACATGTGGAACGAGCTCTCTGCGGATCTACCCGAGAAGGCTTTTCCGTTTTTGCTGCGTTTGCAAACTGCAGACGACTTCTTCTCTCCACCTCAGTGAACTACTGAGCAGGGACCCTGGACTCGCTCCTCCATTTTCATCCAGAGCCTCTGCCAGCGTCATAAACCCAGTAAAACGTTATGGCACTTTGCACCCACTGGGAAACCAAATGTATTTTAATGTAGATTTAATAGATTTCAGGTCTTTCTGTTATTAAATTTGCTTTTCATTCACCCCCCTCCCCCTCTCTTTGGTGCCTGAGACTCAATGGGAAATTTGAAGTGTATTAAAGCAGCATCTCACAGAAACAAATCCAGATGGCCTGGTACAAATCAGGGAAAAAATCGCATCAGAATCCATTAGAATCCCAGCCCAAATGCAAGGCACATTCCGGCAGGCAGAGCCCTCCCTGTTCCTCAGCTCTTCGCTCCATGACAGCCAGGAAACATGTGCTTTCTTCTCCGGCTTCTTGGGAACGGGATGGATCTGACAGCCTGGAAGCTGCCGGCCAGATTTCCCCGTGGAGAGTGCTGGTGAAAATAGGCACTGGAAAGGTTGAGGTCAGCTGGGGTGTTCTGGTTTCTCCTCGCTTTAACTGGGAGCTGAACATGACCCTCGAACTCTGGCTCCCTCAGACGAGGGGATGGTGCAAACCTCCGGTCCCACAGGGGCATGTTCCAGGGGCTCTTCTTCCTTCAGGACCAACCTGCAGGGCCCTCCAGCCAGCAACAGCAGACTCTATTCCCACTGTTTTTCCAGTGCCAGAGGATGCTGCTTTTGGGATTGCAGGCACAGCTCAGTGCAGAAGGGACCCCGAGGGGTGTCCACGGCTTTGGCTCCTCTCCCTGCTGACTTCCAGTAACACAGCACAGGATCATGGAATCATGGAGTCAGAGAATGGTTTGGGTGGGAAGTGACCCTTAAAGGTCATCCACGGGCAGGGACACCTTCCACTATCCCAGGCTGCTCCAAGCCCTGTCCAACCGTGGACACTTCCGGGAATGGTGCAGCCACAGCTTCTCTGGGCAACCTCCTGGAGATGGAAATGGGTGGGAATCATCCTCCTGCCTGGGGGTCTGCTGCCAGCAGAGGATGCTGGATAGGTCTCCCTGTCCATTCCCTACCTGCACACATATCCCAGCATCGAGCCTCCTCCAAGCACGCAGGGTGGGCGGGATTGCAGGGAGATGCTTTGCCAGCTGAACACAACCACCGTTCCCCATTTTCCACACTTTATTAGTGCTTTCAACCATTCTGGTGGGGAAGGACAGCCCGAACCGCCAGGTGAGAATGGATTGCTTGCCTTTGTCCTCGAGCGAGCACCGGTGGGAGGCAGAGGCAGGAGGCAGCTGAGGCGAAGGCCCGAGCAGGTAGGATTATTTATTTCATCTGCACTGACATTTGTGGAGTGCTCCTCAGTGGAATTGCCCTCCGGTCTCCATGCCCGCTCGTCCGGCTCCAATCCCCACACGGCCCTGCTCTGTTTGCCTTCAGTTAATATTCAAGCAAACAGAATGAGTTACAAGGAGGAATGGCCATGGAAACAGTGAATTTTAAGGCCCTCTTGTAAAATATTCATAGAAAGCAAATTTTGAATTAATACAAAATGTGTGTGCTGAAGCCCCGGTGCTCAGAGTCATCTACTCAGGGAAGGGAAATAATCCCAGCTGACCTATAGGGCCAATAAAGCAGCTTGACTTTGGAATTCTCGCAGTAAACTGCCTGTGAACAAGACACAGGCCAAGAATTATGTGCAGAAATTATTCATTAAGGGCCTAATCCAAAACCCAGCTAAGTCAGTGGAAAGATCCCCCTATGTTAGGCCCCAAATAATTCTGGATAATGAATACATTGGAGAAAACAGCGATCCTTTCCCAGATAGCTCAATGAGCAGAAAAAAAGGAGCAGAACTTCCCGGAGCACAGGCAGGGGCTGTAAATAACAACCTGAGTGGATCTTTCCTTCTCCACATCTGCTCCTCCCCGGCCACCGGAGACGTGGTGAGAGCTGGAAGATGCACAACACCCCTTCCTGCATGGCTGCAGCTCCCACAGGGATGGGGATCAACACAAGACACCTCCCATGGAGACAATGCCAACCTGGCCCCACGCATCCCCATCCATCCACGGGGCTCCTGGGAAAGGCAGGTCATGGATATAGATGGATAAGGGCAAATCCTCCATGCTGGCTGCTCCCCCCACCACTCGACTCATCCCTTCCCGAGGAAATCAGGCTGAAGAGATGGTTATGAGTTGTGGCTTCTCCGAGGATCTAATTGCAAAGTACCCTGGGAGAGGCGGGAGGCATGGAAATATATTATTATTGCTATTGTTGTTATTATTATTATTACTATTCTTATTAGAACTCGGCAGCAATTCCATCAGCAGATCCCGGGGACACCGTAAAACACAGGAGCAAGGATTGAAGTTGCCCGGGGGCCTCAGAGCTAGAACGACCCAATTAATAGCTGTATATTTTTATGGCCACATTTAACACTATACATTAATCCCACAAATCTTGCCATATTATTAAATGCTGCTTTTTATCCTGTTTTGGGTTTGTTTGTGTTTAGGATGATGCCGGTGGCTGGGAAGTCAGATTTGTCTGTGAAGGGCCCCATCTCCAGGGTGATGGAGGGAAATAAACAAGGGGGTGTAAACAGCCAGATTTCAAGGGCTGAATGGTGGAGGGAATCATTCCCTTGTCCTACTGGGACGGATTTGGGGCATCGAGCAGGCCGTGACAGGGAACCAGAGGCTTGGGAATGGTGGCACTGGAGGGGGGAAATGGCTTAAAAAAACTCAGGAGAACCAGCAGCACGCTGTATTTGTCAGCTATCTGGATAAAACATATCTGCATCCAATATCAGTGTAATGGGAAGCCAGTGTCAGGGAGGGTGACCCCCAGTCCATCTGGATGCAATTCCGGCTTCACATCTGAAAATCAAATACATATTTTTGAAGCCTATCAGACAGAAAAGGCTCCTTTTTTCGCCTCTCCCTCGGCGTGTGCCTGGCTCTGATGTGTGGGGATGTTAATGGGGTTATTGTGGCCAGGGTGTGACACAGGGGACCGAGTCCCCTTCCCCTGTCTGGGTCAGCCCTGTGGAGAGGGCTGGAGTCCCTTATGGGTTCACAACCAGGGCAAGGCACCCCTCCGGCTCTTCTTGGGACCCAGCACTGGGAAAGCTTTCCTTTCCTTCACTTGAGGTCATGGATACGCAGCAAGAGTGGAAATTCACCTTTGGAGACTCCCCTGTGCTCGGTATAGCTCGGAAAATTTGGAGGACGAAAGCTGTTCCAGGGCTGGCAAGTCCTCCCTGGCTCCTCTTCCAGGTTTGATGGGATTTCATGCATTTGAATGCTCGCAGAAACATGGTTTCGGTGCGGGGGAGAGCCGGGAGGAGCCCGGCGAGTGCTACCAGCAGCAGGGAATGCTGCAGCCGGGAAGGGCTGAGCCGGTGCGTGTGAGCATCCATGGAAAAGCTGCACTCCGCCAACCCGGGCACGGCGCAGGCCCCACGTGCCTGATGGCAGGCGGCCAAGGCAAACGCCATGGTACATGAACTACAAGTAAACACAGCTTGAGTTTCACATGTCAAATATGCTCAACAAACTGCTGGCGGATAATCTACAGGCCAAGGAACCAGACAGAAAACGTAGATGATGAATCAGTTGCAATGATGAATAAATTAGGGGCTGGAGCAGTTTGCCCATAGGCGGCTCGGAGAGGCCAACGAGGAAAAACGCGGCACGCACACGGCTCGCCCAGAGCTTGCTTTTCCTCCGAGCCAAAGCTCTCCCTGGTGGCCCCGAGGGCAGGGCAGGCTCTGTGCTGCCTCTTCAGGGCTTTGCATGGGTGAAAAAAAGCAGTTTGTGCTCAGGAGGAGCTGCTGCAGCCTTGCAGAGCACTCTGGGTGGCTGCCACCAGGGCAGCATTGCTGTGGCCATGAGCAGCCTCTCCCTCATCCCTTTTTTTGGCTGGTCTCCTTTTATCTGGGTCCAGCTCAAGGTGATGGGTCGGTGTGGCTGTGGGTTGGGTCATGATGGTGGAGGGTGGTTGTCAAGGGGCCAGTGGGGAAGGAGGCAGAGTTTGCACCAGGGGATCTTCCACCTGCCGTTCTCCCACCCAACGCTCTCCCAAATCTCTCCCTGTGCTCTCCCATCCAACTGTCTCCCATCCAATTCTCTCCCACCCAGTTCTCTCCCACCCAACTCTCTCCCACCAAACTCCCACCCAACTCTCCCACACCGGGGTGAAGTTTCCAGCCTCCGCCGATTCAATCGGCCAGAGCTGCCCATGGCAGCTGGAAAGCAACGTTCCCATCTCCCAAACTCAAACAGGAAGATTCATTAACCGTAAAAATATACAGAGCCCCAGCCCTTCAAAAGCTTGCAATTTATTTTACTCAAGGCAGCCAAACTTTATATAATGGGAGATGAATGCTGGGATCAGGGACCAGCCGAGGAGGAAGGGGCCGGGAGCGAGCGTGGGGACGATGGCGGGGTCAGAGGAGGAAGGGGAGGAGGAAGGTGGCTCTTAATGAAAGGACAGGATCTGGGGGAGCTTGGAAGAAGGGGATTGTCCAGGAGGATGGAGAAGGTGGGGGCAATGTGAATGATGGATGAGCAGGCAAGCGCAGCAATCAACGTGCCACTTTATCCCAACAACAACCCCGGAGCCGTTTGTATTTATCCAGGCCCCAGCCTGATTATTATTGTAAGGGAGATTTCTCTAATCAAAACTCCAAAATTACACGCAGGCCTTGCTGATTAATATTCCATGATAACAGCAGTGGGGCACATCTGGCAAAGGGGCTGCGATTTCTGCATTACCAGTGTCCATTTGGTGGAAGGATAAAATCCACACCCTCGGTGCTGCTGGGGCACTCCGGGTTCCCATCGTAGGGCACTCTTGGCACCATGCTGGATCTGAGTAATGCCCAACTGGCACAGTCCTTCTGCTCCAGGGTCTTGGGAAGAGGTGCCGTGGCTGGAGCCCCGCCCATGTGACTATTTCCACTTTGGGAAGCTCCGGTTGAGCTGTTTGCCGGCCGCGCCACTCCACTTGTCCCTGGTGAGAAACAAGCAATGTTAATGGGATTTTTTTTGGAAGCCAGGATGGAAACAGTCTCACCTCATATTATAAAACCCAACAAATACGTGCAAGGCAGCAGGGCAAGGAAATTCCGTCTGGGATGTCAGTGCTGGGAGCTCTGCTCTCCGACTCCACTGTACGGACAGAGATGCACAGGCTGGAAACAGCATTTGCCTGGCTTTACACGGCTTTTTTGGAATGATTCCTCTTTCTCAATGGAGATGGTGGAGCTGGGTCAGCTTCTGCCCCTGCACAGTTGTGGAGAGGAAATGTCTGGGATCCTCCTCCTCACTCCAACTGGTGGGAAGTCAGCTCTGATTTGGGTGGGATGCGTTCCAAGGGATCCTAGCCTTGACTTGGACAGGATGTGTTCCACGGGATGATAGCCTTCATTTGGGCAGGATACACTCCACTGAGAGGGATTGATAACCAACTCCCGTCTATCGGCTGGCGAGAGGTACATCCATTTTTCCCAGGGATACATTAGGAATCTCAGGCTGGAAGTGGCGATTCCTCTCTCATGTTGATGGGAGGGTGCTTCTTACACCCCTAAGACAAGCAGATGGGAGAGGGGTCCTGTGTTTCCAAATGGAGGGATAAACTGGATCCTTTATTTTCTGAGCAGTTTGGAGTGCAGCGGCATGAGCAGAACTGGAAATGCCTTGGGGGGAGAATATCCTCATGGGAATCTGGTGTAATGGGAATCTCACAAAATTTCCAGCTGAGCTGGAAAGCTTAAATGGGCTTCCGAGAAGCTTTGGATAAAAACTTCTGCATTTGGATGCTTTAAGCAAACATCTGAAGACTCCCTTGGTACAGGGGGCTGTTGCTCACCAGCTGGAATGGAGATTCTCCTGGATGGAGAATCGTGAATCTCAGGATGGTTTGGGTTGGAAGGGACCTTAAAGCTCCTCTTGTTTCACCTCCTGCCACAGGCAGGGACACCTTCCACTATCCCAGTTTGCTCCAAGCCCTGTCCAAAGAATGGCTTTGGACACTTCCAGGGATGGGGCAGCCACAGCTTCTCAGGGCACCCTGTGCCAGGGCCTCCCCACCCTCACAGGGGGGAATTTTTTCCTAAAAAGAAGGAATTGCCTGTGGGAGACTCTCCTGCCCTTCCCTGCAGTTCCAGTCAGTGCTTACCTCAGGAGCCTGAGCTCAGGGATGCTGGGGACCATTTTTCCCCTCTGCTGTCCCCATCCCCAGAAGCCGCAGTTAGGGCAGCTCAGAGCAGAGCAGCTCTGAGTGTGGGACGTGGTGGGGCTGGGGGGGATGGGATGGGTCTGTCCTGTTCCTGGTTTCCGTGTTGCTCCAAGTTTGGTTCCTCTCCAAGCCGAGGTACCTGGAGCTGGGCCGCAGCCAGCACGCAGGTTCTGCATTATCGGGGATTTATGAGCCATGATTTATGGGCCAGTGGCTGGGCTGCTGTTCCATACCCTCACTGAGGAGGCCAATTTTATGCCTAAACTCTATTCTTGGATGGCTGTACCTTCAGAAACAGTGGTTAAAGGAAAAGCACTTCCCAGTCACCCACTGTTCCCAGGGCTGGGGAGCGGAAAGGGGGCTGGTTTGGTGCCATTTCATGAGTTTCAGTGCCAGGAGGGGGCTCCTGGGAGGGCTGATCGGGTTATCCAGACAGAAAATCTGATCCCAAGGCCCCTCCTTCCCCAAAAAAGACCCTGCTGGCCGCAGCAGAGCAGGATGCCACACGGCTGGCCGGAGGTGGCAATGGCTGTGGCGGGTGGCTTGTCCCCGGATCCCATCTCCTGCCGCTCCCCGGCAGCTGCCCCCGAGCCGAAAGCAAATCCCTGCCGGCAGCGTGGGGGGAAAGGGCCGAGGAGTGCTCCGTTCCCTGATGGACACGGACCATCTGTCCCCTCCGTCCTTGACATTCCAGCAGAGCCGTTCCGCCGCTCTCCGCCTGTGACCCGCTGGCAATTTCGCGTGCCCTGCCGGCCGTCAGGAAACGCGCCACGGCCTGGGGACACAGCTGCTGCCGGTGCCAGGGGGAGCCTGTGCTGGGGGACACGGCCACCCCACACCTGTCTGCGCTCGCCGGGTGACGCGGGGCCGCTTTCATCCCGCGGCCGGGGTCGTGCTCAGGCTCCGCTCCGCAGCGCCCCGGGGTCAGGGCTGGAGGGGCATTGCCACCTGGCTCCCATTAGGAGGGCTCCGTGCTCCGGAAGAGGGCTGTGTCATTCCCTCACTCCTGCCAATTATCCCGCTAGGTCTCTATTAGGCTGCCCGAAACAAGCCCTCCCCATCCCGAGCTCTGACAGCCCGGCAGACGCGGCCGTGCCGAGGCTCTTTCCCAGGTTGTGGCTGTGGAAAAGGCTGGTCCCGCCCTCCCCTTCCTCTGCTCGGGGCAATCGGGCTCATTTTAATCCTTTTCTCCTGATTTCTTCTCTCCTCCCTGCTTGGCTGGGCTGAGAGGTGGCTCCTCGATGGAGCTGGGTAAGGTGCAGCCAGAACCTTGGGTTTGGTGTTCAGATCCCTGAAAAATTAAGGCACAAGGGTGGTTGTGAGCACTGGAAGCCATAACCCCGGCTCTCCACAGTGCCCTGGCTCAAGGCGAGCGATGGCCACTCGGAGGTGCCGCCTCCAAGGCCCCCGTTATGGGATTTGGAGCAGAAAAACAGCTCCTGGGCTGTGAGGGTTTTTTCCAGCTGCTCCTGGGCTGGTCCACCACCAGCTCTCTGCTCCTGGGGAACAAATCAAGTAGCAAACCACTGAGGTTTGCTGCATGGCTGCCCTCCCCACGGCTCCCCAGGTAAGTGTTGCTGTAATAGGATTTGCTCCACATCCCTGGAAACCCCCCGAAGGAGGATGTGGGGTTTTCAGCACGTTAACTCCTTCATGCACCACAGAGGGTGAAACCCCAGCACGGCCACATCAAGCCCTGGGCTCTGCAGAGAGCCTTGGCCAGGGCGCTGCAGCTGTGGGAAGCAGCTGGTGGGTTTTGGGAGATGGAGGGAGGGAAAGGTCATGGGGAAGACCATTCCATGGGAACACGGCAGCTGTGGGAAGCAGAGCCTGTGCATGGGGAACACCATCAGCTTCTCCCCCAGGGCGAGGGGCACCAGGCTCTGCCCCCAGCCCAGCCAGGCTCACCAAAGCCTCCCGATCCTTTGCTGTTTTTCCCTGTTCTCATCCCATTGTTTAACAGCAGAAAATGCCAGATCAGATCCCTTAAGGAGGGGTTGGATCTGGGAATAAATTGCCTTTCCCAAAGAAGGGTTTCGGGGTGTCTGTGTGTAGTTTGGCTGGAGGGTCCCCAGCACAGAGGGGACCAGGCACTCCAGGCAGGGAGCACCCATGGGAGTGCAACCACCTTGTGTGGGGACCATGGAAGTGCAGGGAAGCAGAGACCTGACCTGCTGGTGGGTATGGAGGTGGGAAGGTGCTGTGAGAGCAGATTTGGGTGCCCAGGGCTCCTCAGCCCACAGCAGGATGGCTCCTTCCCAACCTCCCCAGCGTCCCCTCCCACAACATCCCTGCTTTGGCCTTGGGAAAGGGCTTGTGTTTATCCCAAACAGCCGCGACTTGTCTTCACGCCAAGCTAGAGGTTATTTGAGGCTGCTGTCTCGTTCATCAGATCCTCATGTTTCATTAAAAGAAATTAAGAAATCCTCCAATTCAGAATAGCAACAGCCTGCAGTAGGGGAAACCACTCCGTGCCTGAAGCTGCAATTCCCAGTGTGGAGCACCCTGGGCAAAGCTGAGCTCCAGCTCTTGGCCAGGGCCCTCCTGAGCTCAGCTTGGCCACAGGGCTCCGGGTGCTGACCCACAAGGGGATGCCTGAGGGGTCCCTGCACCGTTGCCAGCTGTGTCCCCATGGGAGCTGTGACACGGCTGTGGTCACCCATCTCTCCATCTGGGGTGGTCATCCTGCCCAGAGCCTTGTGTGGGGGATGGGAGACACCCAGGACTTGGCCAGGAGCTGCTGGGGGTCCCATCCGTGCAGCCCATGGAGGGGAAGCTGCTGGGCTCTGGAGTGGCCCCACCCCAGGGTGTGGGGCCCTGGGACCTTGGGGCTCCTGGGCCCCCAGACTGGAGCGACTGGAAATGGGGAAGATTCACAGTACAGAGACTGAGACTATAAAGGGAGCTGAGGAAGCTCATAAGGAGGTGTAAATTGGAACAATATGGGCTGTGTCGTGTCCTGATTTGGCTTCGGGGAATTAAGAGCTAATCTTTTCCCTGAGACTGGGATTGCTGGAGTTGTGCATGCGGCACACGAGGGAGTTTGGGATCGCTGAGCAAAGCTGATGCAGGAGATGCAGGGCTGAGGTTTGGGATGATGAGTTTTACATTTGGTCTTTCTGTGGTTATTGAGGGGCACGTTTAAAGTAAAATCCTCCTCCTGCAGATCTGCTTTGTTAATAAAGGATCCCTGTGTGCGCTCAGCCGAGAGAAATAGGGACCGAACTGGTGCCAGTGGGCTGGAAATGGGTGGCAGCGGGTTGTAAACTGGCGGCATCTAGGAGAACTCAAATGCCAGAAATCAAAGCAATTCCACCTGGGAATGGGGGACTGGGTGTGGATGGAGGCGGCTGGGCTGGGAAAGGAGAGGTGGATGATGCTCCAGCCTCCAGCCCTTAGCCTAAAGTGGGGCTTTGGCTCCTGGCAGGGATTTGCCTCCTGCCCACATCGCTCCTGTGCACGAGATGTGGAGTGAAAATAAATCTATATAATGTTTAAAGCCAGGCTGGACAGCGCTGGGAGCACCCTGGGAGAGTGGAAGATGTCCCTGCCCATGGCAGGGGGTAGAACAGGATGGGCTTTGAGTTCCCTTCCCTCCCAAACCGTTCTGGGACTGCGATTCTATAAATGTGAGCTCCATCAATGAACACACACAAAGACATTAAGAAACTGCAATTCTCACTGAAAACTTGGCATTGCAATGATATAGCACAGCAATACTCCGTGGACTCCATCCATGTGAACGCTCTTCAGGAACATTTGGCTTGAGAGGTTTTTTCATTTGCTTTTTCTCCAAAACTGCTGTTCCTGCTCTCACGAAGGTTTTGGGGCCTCCTCCGTGCAGCCCCCACGCCGTGCCCTGGCAGGAGGCTCCGGCTGCAGCCCTGCCTGTGCCCCAGCCCCTGCACCCTCCTCCTCCTCTCCCAGCAAGTTCCTTTGCTATCTAGGTCAAAGATTAGCAACAGCAATAAAAAAAAGAGGAGAGAAAGCAAAAGCCAGCAGCGCGCCTTTCATGCGGACATTATTTGCTGCTCGGCACGGAAAACACATCCCCCTGCACTTCAGGCTCCAGCTTTTCCACACCGGGCTGAGCAAGAGCAGGAGGAGGAGGAGGAGGAGGAGGCGGAGGTGGTTGCGTGCCTGTGGAGGGATCAGCAAGGCCAGCCTGGAGGCAGGACTGTCCTGGCCCCAGGAGCACATTCCCACCCTCCCACCGCCTTGGCCAGCCTGGCTGATGATGCCCATGGCTGCTCTGGGGAGGGGGACAAGCCTGGCCCCCCTTGGCGGGCCACAAGCCCCCCTGGGGCATGGAACAGCTTTCCCTGGAAATAAATCCCTCTCTTGCAAGGCACAAAGTCTCGTGTGCTCCTGCTCCGAGGCATCGGTGTCCTTGGGCTGTGCTGGGGGTGCTGGGGGTGCTGGGCAGCCCTAGGAGGGTGCTGGGAGTGGTTGGCAATCCCAAGAGGGTGCTGGAGGTGGTGGACAACCATGGGAGGGTGCTGGGAGTGGTTGGCAGTCAGGAGGATGCTGGGCAGCACCACGAAGGTGTTGGGCGTGGTTGGCAGCCCTGGGAAGGTGCTGGACAGCCCTTGGAAGGTGCTGGGCGTGGTTGGCATCCCCAGGAAGGTGCTGGACAGCCCTTGGAAGGTGCTGGGCGTGGTTGGCATCCCCAGGAAGGTGCTGGACAGCCCTTGGAAGGTGCTGGGGGTGGTTGACATCCCCAGGAAGGTGCTGGACAGCCCTTGGAAGGTGCTGGGGGTGGTTGGCAGCCCCGGGAAGGTGCTGGACAGTCCCAGTAAGGTGCTGGAGGTGGTTGGCAGCCCTGGGAAGGTGCTGGACAGCCCTTGGAAGGTGCTGGGCGTGGTTGGCAGCCCCTGGAGGGTGCTGGACAGTCCCAGGAGGGTGCTGGGCTCAGGTGGTGGCAGCCCAAGGCAGCGTGGCCGTGCCTGGCTCAGGTGGTGGCAGCCCAAGGCAGCGTGGCCGTGCCTGCCAGCCCAGATTGTTTCAGCCCAGCGCCCGCACAAGTGGGTTTGCTAAAGCTGCAAGTTGATCTCATGGAAGGAAATTGAATTGTCGGCGGGGCTGGGTTTTATCTGGGCTTTGGGCTCCGCTGCCTGGCTCGGCCTATTAAGGTTTGCTCGTCAGATTACAGACACGGCTTGGGGTGAGAGGTCACGTTTAAATCGTGCCTCTTTCCTTTCTCATCAGCGACAGTGGCGCTGAGGGGCTGGAGAGGTTTGGGGGAGCTGGGGGTGGGTGAATGAGCCCCTGGGCAGTTGCCCGTGGGCACTGCAGGGTGAGCTGGGAGATGCCAGGTGAGGGATCTTGTTCCTAAATGTGTTTTTCTCCCAGCCACAAATGTGGGTGACCTACTATTTTTGCTCCCCCCCCAAAAAAAGGAAGGGAAAGGCAATGCTAAAAATGACCTTTCTGCTCTAATCACAGGGTTCTGGGAGCTGGAGATCTAAGGGAATTTATAAATAGAGTCAGAAGGTGCCCACTGATACCTAAAGTGAGGTGTGTGGGGACACTCCTCAGCACTCCGGGAAGCTGTGACTGCCAGGACTGGCTGCAGTGGGATGGGATGGCTGGCGAGTGGCTTGTTAGTGGTGATGGAGCCTGGCTGTCCCCTTCCCGTCCCCCCAGTGCCCCTGGGTTAAGATTCTTTAATGACCTTAATCACCAGTTCATTTACAGCAGTCACTTTCCCCAGCGCTGCCCTCCCCCAGCATGGGAACACCATCTGCTCCCCCACACTGCCCCTGGAAACTGCTCCTATTCCACACCACAAAAAATATCCAGGGCATTAAAGTGGGGATGTTTTATAGGGGAGCTGTCAGGCAGCTCCAATCCAGGCTCTGACCTACTTAAAAGTTGTCCTAATCAGGGGAGGCATTTGTGTGTGTGCTGAGTTCACATCTCCACTTCCATGTGTCACCCTGGCGCTAGGAAATGGAAATGGGAATTATTTACAGAACGGAGGAGTCACACTGTGGGAGAGGAGGAGGAGGAGGCGGGGGAGCAGTGCTGGGTGTCTGAGCAGGCAGGGCACTGGGGACAGCCCCGTGGGGATGGGAAGCAAGGAGGATGAGGAAGGGGTCTGGAATCAACCCTGGTTCCTCTGACCCACGTTCTGTGGCACTGGAGCCATCTGGAAATGTGGGATGCTATGGAGGCTGTGCCTGGAGGAGGAGGAGGAGAAGGAGGAGGAGGAAGAGGGGTGCTCACACTGCCCAGCAGGGACAGGGTTCTTGAGTTTAGTTGTCTTTCCTGCCACAGATTTCCCGTGGGATGAGCTGGGTGTGGCACCCCACGGAAAACCAGGAGCTCCCAGCCCCTCGCAGGACCTGAGCTGGCAGGGCTGTGGTGGGGGAAGCCACACTGGGGTGAAGGAGGGTCTCACTCAGCTCACTGAGTGTCACCAGCATCCCATCCCAGATGTGTCCTGCAGCCCAGGGAACATCCCGAGGCACAGATGCTAAGTCCCAAATCCCAAGGGATTTAGTGCCCCTGTGCTCTGACAGGACAGCTCGGTGCTTCCAACGGCCTCAGCTCCTTGGCATGAGCCAGGTGCTGGCTATGGATCATCTCCGAGTGGGATCCCCCGTGCTCCCCACTCCCTGTCCAGCGTGTGCTGCGAGGGATGAGCCACCACTGACACAACATCCCGAATTCCCACAACATGTGCCTGCAGCCCGCAACAAGTCAGGGGATGGAGCATGGATAGGTCACCACATCCTCCGGGGAGCAGGGGGAGGGAAGGAACCCCTCCTGCCCCCGGGGTGCTCATTCAGCCTTCCGGCATCGTGTACCCAGCACAGTCACAGGGTGAGGAGCAGCTCCTGCCCCGGAATGTGGGAGCAGAACTCCCAGTCTGGATGGGATGCCGGCTCTGCCCGGCTCCCACCGGGACCCTGGGAACCTCCCAGGTGGGACAAACACTGGGAGCTACCCCTCACTGCAGGGGGCACAGATGGGAAAAGGGGCCTCCTTGGCAGGGCCAGGGATCTGCTGGGGGGGTGTTGGGCATTTAAATGTTCCTGAGGCCAAATCCCATTTCTGTGTCACTTTTGGCATCATGCAGGGAATGGGGGCACCCAGGCAGGGAATGGGGGCACCCAGGCAGGGAAGACCAGCACCCGGCCCCAAGTTCCTGGGAGTCAGGAGCCAGCCAAGCCCTCGGCCCTGCCCTGGCCATGGGGATGAAGCCTCTGGCCAGAACATCCTGTTATCCTTGGCTGTTTTGCAGCTTGTCTGTGCTCACTCTTGGTTCCTGCTCCCAGAGGTGTTTGGACAAAATAATAATAGGAGCTGGGGAAAAATGGAGCTTCAACCTCTCGGAGAAGGGACCAAACCAGGGCCTGCCGGGCAGTGCAGCATCCAAATTCCCAAATCTCTCCCGTCCCTCTCGGAGCACGGTGGGACACCGGGACTGCAGACATCAAAGGGGCAGTTTAATGGCCTGTGCCCAGGGTATCTGCAGCTTCCCACTGCCCCCAAGGCTCTCAATCCTTAATTAAACTGTGCGCAGCATTCCTTCCCCATCACACCTCGTAAAAACGGGAACCCACCAAGCGCGGGCTGGGCTGCTCCAGGATAATGACCCAGCACGGAGCTGCTGCGGATCCACGGAGAGCGGGGACCCTGCCAGGGGCAGCGGGACCTGAGGGGGACATGGGGGCTTCTTTCTGTGTCCCTCACTTTGGTTTATGTGGAAATAAGTCTGAATCCAGCCTAATGAGAGGGAAAAACAACAGCAGAATTGGGAATGTGGCTCTGAGTGTGATCGAGGTGGCTCATGGGGCCACGAGAGCTGGAACCTGAAAGGACACGGCTGCAGAGGGCAGGGACAGCCCAGCACTGCGGCTTCTGCTAGGATGAAACCCAGGAATATGGCAATTTTTGCAGCCACAAGGCTGTTGGAAGTCAGAGAGTCAAAGGAGAACATGAGATGGGAATTTTAACATTGATTCTGCAGAGTTCCCAATACGTGGAGTTAAATCTTCCATCTCCCAGGCTCCACCCAGGCTGGGAAAACACGGATCTCTCCTGCTCTCTGCTCACACAGAATGCGAGGAGTTTTTCTGGAGCAGCAGCTTGTCCCTTTGTCCAGAGCCATCCCTGGAGGGATTTAAAAAGCCGTGGCACTTGGGGACATGGGTGAGTGGTGGCCTTGGCAGCGCAGGGGACTCGATGGGCTCAGAGGGCTTTCCCAAGCTAAATGGTCCTAGGACAGGGACTCTCCAGGCTGGAAACGCCCTGGGTGATGCTCGGCCAGGTCTCGCAGCACGGGCAGGAGCCGGAGGGCTCTGCTGCTCCGGCCTGGGCCACCGTCCCCCTTTAATGTGTTTTACACATGTGATGAATATCGAAGGAATTTGTTTTTTAAAGCCTGTTTTGATTGAAATCGCACAGAAAGCGCCTCATGCTCGGGGCCTTCCTGTGAGTTATTATTATTTTTTTCATTTTGGGGCAAGATTATGTTTCTTAGGCAAACAGGAAAAACAACAGGGAAAAAAGGCTCTGTTTGTTTCTTTAGCTTGGAGCTCAATCTTGGAGCGGTTCCCTGCGGTGGAGATGATGGAGCAGCAGCACCATGGCATCAGAGGGTCCTGCTGGTGGTAATGGTTGGACTTGATGAGCTTAGAGGTCTTTTCCAACGAAAATGATTCCATAATTCTGTGGTTCTGGGATTCTATGATGCGGGAGGAGCTGTTTGGGGTAACACTGTTGTCCCCTGCATACAAGCCCTTGTCCTCTGTCCTTCCTTGAAGTCCAGCTGTGACCCCATGACAAGGACATGCCTTGAGGTGGCCCCCAGCAGCCCCTGCAAGTCCCTCCAAGAAACTCTGGCATGTGGCAAGCGGGATTCAGCCAGTGGGGTACCTGAGGGAGGCATTTCCCTCTCTTCCCCCTCCTCTGGAGAAGGAGGAGGGGGTGACCGGAGCTGCTGGAGGCCCTGCAGGGTTTGGGGCCACGGGTGGGAGAAGGAACCCCTCTTGGTGGGAACGAGGAGGCGTTTGCAGGTCATTCCAGCATGTTGTCCCAGTCAAATATTTGTCTAGTTAATAAATATATTGTTGTTTTTTGCAGCGAGGAAATGAGGAGACTGCGAAGAAAAATAATGAAAGGCCTTTCTTGTGCAGCCCCGCTCTGCGAGGAGCTGGATCAGGCCCTCGCCTTCTCCTTGGCCCTCCCGCTCACAGAAACCCTGCTGCGGATTTCACAACGGCGTGATTGACAAGATTAGGAATTATCTCCCCCTCTCCCTACATATAAGGTTACTGCTGCTCCAGGCACAGTGTGAAATTCCCCTTGCCGGAGCTCATTAAATGGGTCAATGGACGCGTTCCAGCTTCTCTGCAGTTCACAAAGGGCTGAGTCCTGGCCACCCCACCAAACCCTGTCCCAGGCTGTTGACGAGTAAGTGCTTCCATATGGCTCACCTCAGCATCTCCCGAAAGATAACACACAGCTAATGGCTTGCAGATTCCACGGATGCTCGTCGGGAAACGCGCAGGGACGGGGGCTCAGGGCTGCCTTCAATCACAGCTGATTGGGACCGAGGGGACGCGCAGGCTCCCCGCCAGCCCCCGGCCCCCGCAGACCCTCCCCTGGGCTGGGGGCACCGGGAAAGGGCAGTGGGTTCACGGAGTCACCTCGGGAACTGGGAGCGGGAGAAGGGTGAGCAGCCGCCGCCGTCCCGAAGGCACCAGGGGCTGGAGGGTGAGGTGGTGCCCTCTGAGCTTTCACGGATCTTCACAATTCCTGGGATAAGGAACTACAGGTATCTGACAGTGGCAAGAGCCAGTTCTGGTCCTGGATGCACCCCCAGGGCATCCGGATGCCTGCAGGCCAGAAAGCCACGGATGTGGGTTTGGTGATGTGAAGACAATAAAATGCAAGGAAAGCATTCCTGCCGGGATGTTTGCCTTTCTTCCCTTCTTTTGTTTCTAATTGTACTTCAGAACTGGATACGGGGAAGAAATTCTTCCCTGTGAGGGTGGTGAGGGGCTGGGATGGATTTCCCAGAGAAGCTGTGGCTGCCCCATCCCTGGAAATGTCTGAAGCTGGGTTGGACGGGGCTTGGAGCAACCTGGGATAGTGGAAGGTGTCCCTGTCCACGGCAGGGGTTGGAACAAGATGAGCTTTAAGGTCCTTTTCAACCCAAACCATTCCAGGATTCAGTGATTCAGTAACTCAGTGATTCAGTGACAAGGACAATTCTCTGAATCACATGTACCGTGAGGAACAAAATTACAAATTTCTCCCTGACATTCATCCCTGTCCATGAATCCCTGCAGAGCAGATGCTCGGAAACTCATCCTTGTCACCCAGCCACGGGCATGGCCTGGCATTTCTCCTCTCCCGCAGATGGGTGGCTCCTGTCACTCCCTGGCACAGGGAACATTTCAGATGCACCCAAACACGCCATTCCAAATGCTGCTGTTGAATATTTGAGGATCCAATTTATATTTCATGAGCACGTGTGCAGAATTCATGTGGAAGAGACACAATGGGGTCGGGAGCTCAGGTGAGTCAAAGCATCCCCGTGTCACAACAGACACCGCGGGACGTGGGTGTCTCTGCTCAGGCTGCTCCAGCACCCGGCAGCACTGTCACCCTGTCCCCACCCGCAGGGAGGCGGTTTGGGATGCTCTGGGATACAAATCCATGTGCTGGAACACATCAGAAAACAGCCATAGTTTGGCGAGCGGGGTTTTCTCAGCTCCACCGTTAGCAGGAGCCACCCAGCGATGCTGTCGTGATGCTGTAGGTGATGAAGTCTCCGGTTGAAGTTCCTGTAGGCCCCAAAAATGTCTGCGTGTGACACAGAGGGGCTCGGGTGCATGGCCTGGCTCATGGAGCAGGGATGGAATGCGCTGCTGGAGGAGCTGTGCCCCGGGTGGTTTATGGGCTCCGAATTACCCAGCTCGGCACTGTCAGCACCTGATGAGGTCCATCCAAGCAGGGTGTTTCTGTGACTAACAGCCCGGTAAAGTCCTGCTCCCGGATCCCAGCGCTGATTCCCTGGAATCAGGACGGTGGAAGTGCTCTTGGCACCTTTCTGGGGGGTTCTGGCTCCCCAGGACCACGGGCCTTGCTCTCAGAGGGGCTCCCAGGCACGGCTCCACCTCTCCAGGCTGGGCTGAGCCTCGCTCTGCATTCCCTGAGCACGGGGTGGGGAAAGCCCGGCTCCGGGGAAGCTCTCCTTGCTCCACGCTTCTCTCCAGCCTCATTCCACAGGTCTATCCAGCACAGGTCTCTCGAAGGGAAGGCTCCTTCTGGGGCCAGCTTTTCCCCCCTAGAACCACTAGGAGAGACAGACCGCGGTCCCAGGAGAGAAGAAGGGCGTCCCTGTAACCCCTGAGGGCAGCTCGGCATTGGAGCTCTGCTTTCTGCCTTTCTCTCCTTCAGCGAGAGGCTGGAAACCCCCACCCCCTCTGCTTTACACTCTGGAGCTGAAATAAATGAAATTACCTTTAATTATTCTCATTACTTTCCTCGGGAATGCTGGAGTGAAAGGCAGCATTTAGCTGTGAGCTACAGCAGGGCTCTGCCCTTCCTCCTGCCCCCCAAACCGCTGCCAGGGGCCCCTGGCTCCCCCTCCAGCCCCTGGACACACAAGGAGCTGCTGCTCCATCCCGGCAGGATGAAAGGAGGGGACAGGAGAGGAAGGACCCGGACAGCGCGGAGGGCAAGGGGAGAGCGAGGGGGAGCAGGGGTCAGGGCTGGGGTCAGGGCTCACAGCCAGGCAGGGCTGACCTGCCCCTTTCCAGACCACCTCCAGCTGGGGGAACCCTCGGAGAGGGGGGAGAGGGGCAGTGCAGGAGGCTGGGTTCTCACACCTTCACGGCCCATCACAGATCAGCAGGAGGTGTCCGGCCACGGGGCACTTCCACCACACTGCATTCCCTGTTTGTCCGTCCCGGGAGGTGCTGGGGGATGGATCCTGCCCCTCCACAACCGGGAAAATGGGTGGGACCCACTCCCAGGCGGGAGGTGCTGCCTGAGCTCCCCACGCTTGAAGAGGAACTGCCAATTATTCTTCCCTGTTCAAGGATTTCTGGACTTGCAGCTTCGTGAGGTGCTGGCTGACACCTTCCAGCAGGTGTTTCCTGGGATATTTAAGTTCACAGGTCAGGCAGGCTGGCTCTGGGGGGCTGTGAGGCTCCAGGCGGGTTGCTTGCCATGGACACCCACGTCGTGTCTGTCCAGCAGTGAGCTGGGACCACAGGGATTGGCAGCTCCCGCTGGTTCCTCAGAGCAGGCACCACTCCGCTCCCCTTGGCTCTTCTTTCCTCATCTCCTAGTGTGGAAAAAGAGGATTTTCCTCTTCCTAGCAGCAAGACTGAGGAGAAATTCCCTATCTCCTGAGCTATGCAGGGAGGAGCACCCACCTTTCTGCCCAGCAGAGAAGAAAAAGCAAATGAGACCCCCACCCCATGGGACTTCCCAGAATAGACCTTCCAAGAAATCTGAGACCTGGGAAGGGGAGTCGGGGGGCTGGGAGCCCCATTCCAGATGGACACTGGGCCATTCTTCTGGAGAAGGTCCTGTTCCCCTCCAAGGTCAGCCATAAGTGACACCGAACCCAGCGGGGCCTTAGGGAAGGAACCCGGAGACACGTTCGCTGTCAAATGGAATCTATTAACAGGGATTAGAGGCTTTTTCCCTCAATCCCCCTGTGACACCGTGATGGGCTGAAATTGCTGTGAAAACATCATTATTAAAAATGGGCCTATTAGTATTAGAATGGACAGAAGCTCCTTGCTAAATTTAGCAGCAGCCACCAGAGCCGGGAGTGGAGGGGAAACGGCGCAGGCGGCCCTGGGAAGGGACTCGGGGAAACCTGGATGAGGTGGGAGCAGAGGGGGCTGGAGCACCACTAGCCCAACACTCAGCACGGGAAGCAAAGTGGTTGCTTGGAAATGCTGCAAACACACCATCAGCCGAGCTCCAAGTGCATCCAAGAAGCTGGAGACGCTCCGGACAGGCACACTGTGCTCCTTCAGGGAGCTGACCCGGCTGAGAGCATCACCAGGGACAGAGGGACACAGCTCGAGGGTCAGAGGTCCAGCACCTCTGAAGGGTTTAAGTGGAGGCTGGAGGCTCTCAGGAGCTGGCAGGACCATGTCCCCCAGGAGGACACATCTCATCCCTGTGCCTGTTGGAGTGGAGGCTCGGCACTGCCAGGCACAACCCTGTGCATCCCAGGATGTCTTGAATCCAAGGAGTGTTACCTGCGCTGGGCTGGAGAGCAAGAACTGGGCATGAGGAGAGCTGGGAGGGCCTGGCACAGCGGAGCCCTGACAGCTCCAGGCTGGAGCTAATTCCCTGACGGGGAATTTTAAGTCAGCTGACTTTTATTGCTGGGAAAGCAAAGCTGATGATCCAGAGCTGCACTGGTGATTCCTGCCCTTTCCATGCGTTAGGGACTCCCAGATCATCTCTCCCCTGGGGTGTGCACAGATCCCTGGGGGTCCCAGGGCTCGGGAAGCCCGTGGGATGCGGGATCAGCTGCTGGCTGCTGCATCCCACCGCAGGGGGAGCTTGCACCAAGGTGTTGCAGCAATGAGCAGCACCTCCAAATCTTCACCTGCACGGGGACAGGATGGACATGGCTTTGTGGGACCCCCAGCTGTCACAGTGTGTAACCCTGGAGGGACACAGGGCAGCCTGGGGGGAACCCACGCCCTGGGGATGGAAAACAGGCTCCACAGTTTGGGAAGCGCCTCTCTGGAGCCAGCTTGGTTCTGTGGGAGGGCTCAGCCTGGAATTGTTGACAGGTTGGTTTTCCTACTGAGAAATGCAGTTTTATGGAAATCAAAGTGTTCCCAGGGAATCTGCTGGTTCTGACAAAGTTTTTGAGAGGAATGTGTCTGAACAAATCACTTTAACTCTCTTGCTTTATTTTTCACAGAGGTAAAAATAACTCCTTGGATCTTTAGGTGCTATAAATCCCATACAATACAATTAATCTAATATTTATAATATCGCATCTTGCATTGACTTTGTCAACTGCAACATTTAGCTGTTGACAAAAGGACTCAAAAATTCTCTTTCATAAAGCAGCCAGGCTTGCTCCTGGAATCCGAGCGTGGAATTCCTCATGCAGGGCAGGCTCTGCTTGGGAAACAACCTAAGGATGAAAGCCCCAGAGCTGGGGATGGTGGTTTTGGGGGGATGGTGGGGTTTAGCCTTTGAGGAGGGGTTTGAGGGGGGCTTTGAGAGCTGAGCCCCTGACACAGCACCCCCAGTTGGACTTCCAGGGATTTAACACAAGTTTGCTTAGTCCCGGACCTTCCCAGGCTGCTGCAGAGCACCAGATAGTATCCGATCCCCAGCCCTAAATGATGGCTTTGATAATCAGCTCCATGTCATTAGGATAATTAAGGCTCATTTGTGTGCAGGCT